>APFE030574946.1:382662-392871 GCA_000404065.3 Pinus taeda
CTTTTCAATCTGCTCAAGTTCTTCATCCATTGCCTTGACCCAGCTTTCATCTTTGCATGCCTCTTTTACATTTTGTGGCTCAGTGGAGGAGAGCAATGCCAAGTAGCTTGATGCTTCTGCAATTGTTCTTCTAGTTTTAATACCTGCTTCCTTCTGTCCCAAAATCTGAGATTCAGGATGATTCTTCTGAACATACCTAGATGGAGTCTTCTCTTCTATCCTTATCTATTCCTCTGGTGCCTCTTGAGGTTCTTCTTCATCATCTGTCTAATTTGGAGAGTAGTCCTCATCTTCTTCGATATATTCATGATTTACTTGCCTGGGGATGTATCCTTTTTCATCAACCACTACGTCAATTCTGTCAACAATTCTTCCAATTCTTTTATTATAGCATTTATATGCTTTGCTATAGGGAGAATATCCAAGGAGAATGCCTTCATCCACTCTAGGTTCAAGTTTGCCAAGATGTTCATCCGCATTCTTAATATAGCATTTGCTCCCAAAAATTTTGAAATGCTTTATCAAAGGAGTTTTACCATACCATATCTCATGTGGAGTTTGAGTGTTGTTCACTCGGACATTTGTTTTGTTGAGAATAACAACTACAGCATATGCAGCTTCACCCTAGAAAGTTGCGAGAGTTCCAGACTCATCAAGCATAGCATGAGCCATTTGTTGGATTATTCTGTTCATCCTTTCCACCACTTCATTTTGCTGAGGAGTCCTAGCTGTAGAGAATTCCCTTCTTATTCCATGTTCTTCACAGAAATAGAAAAATTCATTTGAGGTAAACTCTCCACCTCTGTCAGACCTGAGACAATTAATTTTGTAATCTGATTCATTTTTAACCAAGGCCTTGAATGATTTGAATTTTTTGAATTCTTCATCCTTGTGTTTCATAAGTCCTAACCAAACCATCCTGGAGAAGTCATGAATGAATAATATGAGGTATTCTTCTCCTCGAGGTGACCTTGTCCTAAATGGACCACATACATCTGTATGAACTAGCTCAAGAGGCCTGCTGGCTGATCCTTATTTTTCAGGAAAGTTAGTTCTGGTTTGCTTCCCAAACTAACATGATTTGCATATGGTGTTGTCTAGAAGACCACGAACTACCTGGTACTTGCATTCTTTCCTTAATTGTGAAAAGCTTAGATGCCCCAGCCTCTGGTGCCATAACCAGTGTTCATCATTCTTGCTAAAATAACATTGTTTTTCTCCTTCTTCAAATATGTATAGATTATTTGGAGTTCATCTGCCTTTGAGTACTGTTCTTCCTGCATCAAGATCACGAACACTACACCCATCTGATCAAAATGTTACCTCGATTCCATTATCGCACATTTGACTAACACTTAATAGATTATGCCTCAAACCATCAACATACAAAACATTTCCAGCTTTGACATCCTCTTTCAACTGAGAAATGCCTTTTCCTTTTATGGTTGTCGGAGTATCATTTCCAAAAGAAACTTTCTTTCCCTTTTCTAGAGCAGTATATGATTCAAGTTTTTCTTTATCACCTGTAATATGCTTCGAACATCCGTTGTCGATGTATCATTGATTTTCTTGTCCTTCCGCATATAAAGCTATCCCACATCTTTCTGGTTGTGGTTCCTTTATTCTCCATGTTTTGGCACTTGGGGTATGTTCCTTCTGAGTTGTCTTCCAAAACCTTCTCCTACATTCAGAATCTTCATGACCAATATTATTACAAATAGAGCATTCAATTTCACTTTCAAGGAAGGAAAAGTTGTTATAGGTCCTCTTTGTGATTGCCGACATACTTCTTTGTTTTTGTGCTTCTCTAGTCATGATTGTCTTATAGGCAACACATTGAGCTGCTTTGTGACCAAAGTTATGGCAAGAGAAACATTGGCCATTGAAGAAATTCCTGCGACTATCATCCAACTGATTATAGTTTCTACTACCATCCATTCTTGAATAAAAATGGGAAGATTTTACCTGTGGCTGATTGTAGCTTCTGTTTGTCCTTAAGGTAGCATACCCCTAATTTTCTTGATAGTCTTTGTTCGTTCTTGAAGAAGACTGTCCCTGATTTACTTGATGATTTCTATTAGGCCTTTGCTCACTCCTTCTTGCTACATCAAGATAAATTTTGGAGGTGGAAGCTTGAGCTGCTTCTACATTATACCCCAAACCTGTCTTGATTAGAGGGGAATGCTGCACACTGATAATCTCATTCAGAGTTTCAGATCCTTTAACAAATTTGAGATTAAGGGCCTTTGTTTTCTCAATTTCTTTTCTAAGCCCAACAATTTCACATTCTAGCTTTTCAAGAGATTTTTCTTTTTCATCAAGTTGGAAATGCAAAGTATCAATGATCATATTCTTTTCTTCTAAGCATGTTTTGAGTTTACCAATCTCTTCATAAAAGCCATCCACATCCATAGCATCCATGTAATCATCATCTTCAAAGGCCATTAACAGTTTATAGTGATTACCTTGTTCATCTTCATCGCTGTTAGATAGTCCATCACTATCTTCATGAGTATAGTAGCTTTTCTTATTTGTTTTTTGTTTCTTGTTCCATCTAACAGGTTCCTTCCCCTTGTCAATATTATCCTTGTGAGGACATTTGGCAGCATAGTGACCTACTCTTCCACAAGCAAAACATTTGAATGGTAACTTACCTCGGAATCGTCCAGATCCCCGTTGAAGATTTTTGACAAAATTAGATTCTTCTTCTTCTTCCGACATGTGTCCAGACTCATAGTAGTCTCCTTTCCCAGAAGCTTTGAAGGCAAATTCTCTCCTGTCTGATGGTCCTCCTTTCCTCATTTCATAAGCAGTTAGAATTCCATGCAACTGTGACATTTTAAGGTCTTGGAGATTTTCTTTTTCTTCTATAGCAGAAACTTTAGATTCAAACCTAGGGGACAGAGATCTTAGAACTTTTTCAACAACAACAGCCTCCCTTACTTCTTCACCCAAATTTTTCATACAATTAACAATCTCATCTACACGAAGAAAATAGTTAGCCACACTTTCATCATTGTACATCTTGATATTTTCATATTGAATTCTGAGGGTTTGAAGTTTTGCTCTTTTTACCTGGTCATCTCCTTCATAGCTCAAAACAATCTTGTCCCATATTTCCTTAGTTGATTTATACTGCATGACTTTGACAAATTCAGATTGTGATAGACATCCCAATAGAGTATTGACCACCTTTGCATTCATTTCATATTTCTTCTTTTCAGCCGGATCTGTGGGAGTTGATGCTGGAAAAGTATACCCTGTATCTATGATATCCCATACTTCAGTACCCAAATATTGAAGATAGGTAGTAACTCTTACCTTCCAATATACGAAGTTTGTCCCGTCAAAAACCGGTGGTCTGATTGATGCTTCCCTCTCGTAGTTGCTCATGATAAAAGATCTTCCTTCAAGCGCTCAAGCTTCTTCAGAAGGACCTGCTCTGATACCAATTGTAGGAAATAATACTGAGAGGGGGGGTGAATCAGTATTATCAAGTCAAATAATTCTTTTCAAAAAACCAAATTGTATACGCTACTTCAGTTAATTCAACCCGCGTATATACGCAACTATTCAGAAGCAAAATCACGTATACAGAGCAAACTTTTAATTTACTTAAACTTTCAGATGATGTTTGTTAATCTAAGATGCAGCATCAAATAACCAACAACCAGAGACAGTAGAACAGAAAGACAATCACACACAAGAATACCAGATATAAGGTGGAAACCCAATGTGGGTGAAAACCACCTGCTGCAATTCGTCTCTATCTTTCTTTAATTAGAAACTTTTGTTTACAATGTACTGGTGCAGTCATTTACCAGTACGCAGGCTACAACCTATAGAGAGCTATAACTCTCTCTCGTTTTCCTACTTCTCCTGGAAGGGAGCTACAACCCCCTTAGCTCTTGCACTAGCCAAAATACTAGTACGTAGGTGCTGGCCTACAGAAGGCTACAACCTTCTCTTTCTTCCAGGGACCACATTTCATCAATTTTCAAACTAGATCCATGAACATCAAACAATCATTAAGAATCGACCAATCTCCTTTTCATAAATTAGATCTGAATCAAGTAGATACTTCTCTGCCAGCTGTACCCAAAACATAGTACCAGAAACCACACAACAGAACCCTGAACACAACAGCAATAAGCAGAAACAGCTAGATCACAACTTAAAGCATATACGCAATTTCAACAGTCTGCAACTTGCGTGCATACGCATCTGCGTATGGAACAACCTACATATACGCCCATTTACTTCACTGAAACTGCGTGTATACGCGTCTTCTCCTTACTGAACCTGCGTACAGATCTTACGAAGGATAATTCACTCTTTCAACTATTCAATCATTAACTAACCCAGATTACCAGATAGATCAAGCAAGCGTCACATCTAGCAGATCAAAATCATACAAAGATACTATCATTCAAGCTTAAAGATTATGACCCATGAATAGAGCTTATCCTTCCTTTTGCGCTAAGGTTCCTCCTTCCTTCGGATCCAGATCTACATCACTACCCAATATACCAGCTCTTGTACTTTTCAGATCTTCAATTATCATCCAGATGGTGTTTTGTCACAAGATCTCCTTCCTCTTTTATAGCCTTAGGACTTCCCCAATACCATGGTCCAAAACCATAACATTTCAATACCATGAACCCAAAACTAGGGATCAACACATCTGACGAGACGCCATGGTCCAAAACATAGGTTCAAGTTTCAAGATCTAACTGTCATGGACCAAAAGAATGATCCCCAACATATACGCCTTTTTATAATGTATAACCCGCGTGTATACGTGCCTTCGTCTAGATGAACATGTGTATATGTCTTTTTCTACTTTCTGAGAGTCTGAACTGAGATCTGTTACCAAAGAAGGTTGCCATCAAGGACAACACCTGTGCCATAGCTCCAAACCTGTGCCATAATGCCAACATTTTTCTCCAATTGTGGAAATAATTAAAGGAAATAAGCAGTTGTTCCATGGGATTGTGGAAGGTTAGAAAAGATTTTAATTGCTCAAGAAGAAGATCAAAAAATAACCCATTCTAACTCTACCTTATTTTGGTAAACTTTTCCAAGTGGAATGTGATGCTAGTGGAATCATTATAGATGCAGCTTTGAGTCAATAAGGTAAGCCAATTTCCTACTTCAGTGACAAACTTAATTCAGATGCAAAAAATAAGCATTACTCATATGACAAAGAATTATATTCCATTTTCTAAACATTGTAGAAATGAAGGAATTATTTGATTCCTAAAGAGTTTGTATTGTATAATAATAAACATTCCTTATAATTCATTAATAGTCAAACTAAATTAAGTTAAAGCCATGTAAAATGTATTGATCTTTTGCAAAATTTTACATTTGTAATATATAATACTAATAGTAGATGCATTAACCATTTATCAAACAATCTAATAAAGTTGTAGATGCATTAAGCATAAGAAGTATGATTTTGCAAGAATCTCATGTGAATATTTTTGGATTTGATGGCATGAAAGACATGTATAGGGAATATTTTGAATTTAAGGAGGCTTATGCAACATGTGAGGGTCCCATAAGTAAATATAGGAGTCCATGGATGGAATACATGCTTCAAAAAGCATTGTTGTTAAAGAGAAACCAACTATGCATTCCCAAATGTTCCATGAGAGAGAACATGTTGAAGGAGAAACATAGTGGCAGTTTGGAAAGAATTTTTGGACAAAATAAGACACTTGATCAATTTGGTGCAAACTATTTTTAGCCAAGAATGCACGTTGATGTGAGGAAGTTGAAAGATGCACAATATGCCAACATGCTAAGAGAAGAAGCCCAAACATAGGACTATATTAGCCTTTGTATTCCTAATAGGCCATGGGATTCAGTAAGAATGGATTTTGTACTTGGACTACATAAGACTCAAGAAAGTAATGATTGTATATTTTTTGTAGTTGATAAATTGTCTAAAGTGGCCCATTATAGAGCATGTACTTAGAAACAATTGATGTGACTAATATTGCCAACTTGTTTTTCAAAGAAGTAGTAAGATTGTATGGAATTCCTAGGAGTATTGTTTCTAACAAGGATACTAAGCTTGTTGGCCACTCTTGGAGGAATCTTTGGAAAATTTTGGGAACAAATCTTAGTTTCATTTCAACTTACCACCCTTAGATCAATGAACAAACTGAGGTGGTTAATAGAAGTCTTGGTAACATCCTAAGAATCCTAGTGATTAAACATCCCAAATAATTTGATGAAGTAATTGTAAAAGTGTGGTTTTTCTACAATGATTCACCGGATAGGAGTATAGGTATTATGCATTTCATATTGTGTATAACATGCATACTAGGGGAATTTTGAGGAACATGGGAATACAAGAGACAAGGAGTGCTAATGAACAAGAGTTTGCAATAGTCATGCAAGTGTTGCATGGGAACACGAACCTATAGCTTGAAAAGAAAACCTTCAAGTATAAGAAAAGAGAAGATTTAAAGAGAAAATATGTGATTTTTGAGGTTGGAAATTTGGTGCTTCCACATTTAATGAAATAAGTATTACACAATAGGTAGTGCAACATGTTAAAACTGATGAAAATTGGACCTTGTAATGTCTTGAATTTTTCTTCTTCAAATGCTTGTGAGATAGAGTTTCCAAGTGACATTGGAATCTCTCATATATTCAATATTTCAGACTAGTATCCTTTCAATGGAGAATAAGACTAAAAAAATGCACCTAAACCTGATGATGATCAAATTATAAATTATGAACAACAACTACCTAAATAACAACCAAAAGAAATTATATTAATCCTAAATAAGAAGGTGGTGAAGAAGACTAGGGATAAGAAGTATATCCAATACTTGATCAAGTGAAAAGATAATCCACTTGCAGATGCTACATGGATGACATCATGAAATATATCCAATCATGATAACAACATTGATGAACTCCTGGACAAGGGCCCATGAAGAAATATGTTGTTCCTTGGTAGTCTGATGTAGGTGCATGATTGTCTTGTTTGTTGATTTGTCATAGGTAGGGGTATACTTTGGTTCATATGAATCTAGAGGAATTTGTACATCCATAACCTCCTCCATCTCATATAATGATCCAACAAAAAAATTCTACTTGTTTTAGCATATATCTATGGGTGCTAATGTAAGTCTAGGAGTTTGTTTCAATTTTCCTAATAATAGAAGATATGAACAAGTATAATTGGATGTGAATAATTATCCTTGTGATTTATAAACCAGGATGTAAGAATTGTTGTTGTATTTGTAATGGAATAAGTGTTTTTGTAACAAGGGACATTTCTAAGATTGTGATATTGAAGGCTTTATTGTGTATTTCATTTTCAGTTTTTTTTGTTTCTTGGTACTTTCTTTCATCATTGTAGCATTTTGAATTAGATGTATAATCAATGTATGTGTGAATTTAGGGTCAAAATTATGACCAACTCATCATTTGAAACTTTGCCTTGCTCATCATTCATTTGAAGTTGAGAGCTAAAACTCTGCAACACGTCATTCATATGGAATTGAGGGTTAGACCTCTACCCAACTCATCATTCATTTGAAATTAAGGCCGGAATTAATGTCAACAAATTCAACCATTTGAAATTAAGGCCAAAATTGATGTCACCATGTTTATGTATTTAGAATTGAAGTAAATGTCAGCCTAGTAGGTTACTCAACTTGGAATTTGAAGCTAAATCTACCCAAATTATGTTTTATGTATTTAAAATTGATGGTTAAACTCGTCCTAGCAAGTTACGGAAACCAAAATCCAGTACGTATTATTATTTTTTCTTTAATATGAGCTTTTGAGGGAGAGTTGTAATGTTTCTCCTCATATAGAGTTAATCCCCAATCTGGTGGTTTTGTGTTGTAGAAAAAACAGGGCTTGAAGAGGTCATTTTATCTCAATTTGAGGTTTCAATGGGAGTGTTGTAAATTTTGCAATAAAACCAATGATGAAGTTTTGTGAATTTTTTATTTACTTTCTTTGAAATTGGAAGCATAAACCACTTACAGATTGGGCAAAAAATCTACATTAATAATGCATATTGTTGTTGATGGTAATGGAAACAAGCCATTATCCCACTTAAACACTCATAATTAGAATACATAAGACTCCTAACAATCTAGACACACTCAAGTGTGCATACTTAAAGTAATCGTGCCCAAGTTCATACTTCAAGTAATCATACTTCAATTAAACTTGGAATCTGAAGCCAAAACTCTACCCTGTAGTTTTTGTATTTGGAATTGATGGTGAAACTTAACACAATAGGTTATGGAAATGAAAATTCTATAGGTATTGTTATTTTTTTCTTCAATCTGATCTTTTAAGGGAGAGTTGTAATGCTTCTTCTCATATGGAGTCAATCCTCAATCTGGTGGTTGTGAATTGTATTGAAAAAATAGGGTTTGTAGAGGTCATTTTATGTCAATTTGAGGTTTCAATGGGAGTGTTGTAAATGTTGTAGTAAAATCAACAACAAAGGTTTGTGATTTTTTTTTTGTATTGTTGATTTAATTCCTTCAAATTGGAAGCATAAACCTCGTACATATTGAAAAAAAAATACCCTTGCATTAATAGTGCACAATGCTCTAAATGGCAATGGAAACAAGCCATTATCCCACTCAAATAATCACAGTTAGGTTGTGGAAGACTCCTAACAATATAAACGCTATTGGGTGTGCATAATTCAAGTAACCATACTTAGGATCTATTGGGCTCCAATCTAAAATGGCTAATGTTGAGGCACAAAATGGGTGTGCTTGTCCATACTTGTAGACTAGTAACACACTAGATTGGAACAACCCTCTCTAAATAACTAACAATAAACAAGAAACAGAGTAAATTCCATATTAATAAGCACATAATATCATATACAAGCCTATATCCCATCTCCATTAGGTCGAGAGAATTTACTGCAGGCTTGAACAAATGAGGAAGTACCCATGCTTAGGGGGATTTAATGCTTATCTCTTTTATAAGCTACAATTACATAAGGCACACCTACCTACAAAAACTATTATTCCAATCCATGAAGCAACCACATGCTTGTAGCTTGTAGGTTGTGTCTTCTTCTTGTGTTCCCTTAGCCATAGCCAAATTTGTATTACCATGCCAATCCTAAATATAGCACAACCATAGAAGATGTTGCACTCTTCTATGAATAACCTTTCTTTTTTATTGCGTTAGCAATTTTTAGGCATCCTCATTTTATAGTGAACTTTCCTTGCCCTTGCCTTCTTCTTAGGAATTGTGTAATCCCCTTCAAGTCCAACTGCACCCAAGTGCCCAATCATCCAACTTTAATTGTGCAAAATGTTGTTTCTACACCCGTTTTGAATTGTATGCTGGCATTCGAGCTAATGTGCCAAATGCCACATGCCCTTCATGACTTGTTCATGAACTGTTCAATCTCCATTGTGTACTAAATGTCCAATGGCACACCTAACTAACATGCATCTAGCCGACATGCACTCAACAAGGAGCATCCAACAAGTGTTCCCAACTCTTGTATAAAGACAATTAAGTGTTGAAAATACAACAAGAAAAATCACAGTTTGATTTCCCTTGGTCAAACTAGAGAAAATTTGAATTTCTATTTCAACAGACAACTTGGATGATTTAACTTGAGTGAAATGGCTCGTGCCACCTAGCTAGCTTAGATAATTCGAGTTGGAACACTTGGTTTCAGTCAAGCATGAGTGATTGCTAATTTGTAGTAATCTAAGTCAGTTAGATTGAGTTATTGCCAGTTAAACTAGTTCTAACTGTTAGAGGAACTAGTGGAAGGTCAAGTTGTGAAGTGTGACTTCAGTGACACTTAGTGATCAATTAGCCCAAAATAATTACTGCATGTAGAGAATTTGAGTTACCCAGTTGAGGTGGAGGTTCCAAGGCAGTGTATTATCAGTTGTAGACTATTCTGAGGTGTACAGATGGTGCATGCAATCAAAGACCAACCTACAGGAATTGCGCAATCCAGATTGAGGAATTTCCTAATTAATTGGGGCCTAATTCCTCAAGGCAAGGAAATAGGAGCTTGGAGGGCTTGAAAATTGGCTAAGTGTTGGCCAGAGTCAGTTAGTCGGGTAGAGGGATAGTGTCATGCGGAAAGAGTTATTTTTGCTGAAAAAACTAACCTCCCTAGGAGTCTAAGACTCTCTAGTGACAAACAAGACAATTAAGAGCAATCCTTCTCTA
>APFE030574946.1:396861-435887 GCA_000404065.3 Pinus taeda
TTCATTATTTAATAAATTATGATTATTAATATTACAAATACTTTAAATTGAGATATAATATGGATATATTTATGGTAATGTAAAAGAGAGTTATTTTCATCCTCTACTTCTTTTTTTTGGTATTATAAAGATGAAAGAATCTTTTATCTTATAACATAACTTATTTTAATATGAAATTTATGAGAGTTCATTCTTATAAGAATGTTGATTAAGTTATAACAAAAGTTAGTTTTGATTTTTTAGATTGAGGACGAATAAGTTTGCTCTTATTATTTATAATATCTCTTTAACTTCAAATAGATCATATTTTTAATGACACTAATATTTGACCTAGTGTTTCATTTTTTATATTTTAATAATTTAGCTAAGATTTAGCATCTTTATTCCATACTCTTTTAAATCATAAGTTAGAATTTCAAGCCATCTCTCACAACAACTTGCCTTTCAAATTACTTAATTGCATATATACATTAAGTACACAATCATAATTATAATATTAATGGGTGAAATACTAGATTTTAGGAAGAAAATTAGATAGGTTGTGTTGTTTTTAATTTTGAGATTGTAAATTATAAAATATTTTTAGATTTGTATGATTTTCCTCCAAAATTTTTGAGAGATGGTACGAGAGATGGTACACTAGGAGGATTCAAATAACAAGGATTTTGAAAAAAAAAACTCACTTTTCCCATTAAAAATATATATATTTTATGCAATTTTTCTCAAAATCGAAATAGGGTTTGCATCTTCCATTAATCTTTTTATCACTACTATAATTTCAAATTCTTTTTTTTTGGAGTTAGATACTTTGCATTATGCCAAATAAGGATTACATAGACTAAGTTTTTTATGTTATTGGTCCGCTTGAAAGGAAACCAAAATAGTAACATAAGTTGCCTTGAGGTTGTTAAGACCTCGTCTAACTAGAGCATCTTGTAAATAGAAACTTATGAAAATAGACTGGTTTTGTCACATCTTGATATATATCGACATGAGAAGACATAAAAGATTAATAATGTTGCAAGCAAAAAACTAGTGAGTTATAACAACTATTGGGCAAAATCACTAGCCATTCATGGTGGTTGGTCACTACCCTCATATGAGGAGAAGGAGATGTTGGTTGATCTGCTGGCTAGAATGATTATCTTGTGATCTATACTATCAATTTTTTTTACAACTTTGTTAGCCTGATAGAATTCTCTTGCTCAGTGTTCTTGTACCTCCCTATGCCACCTACAATATTCAAATAATGTTTAACTTTGTTTCAACTTCAAACCGTGATTAATGAAGCAATGGGAGCACATGCAATGCACAAAGTACAGTGGGAGCCACAACTCCCTTTCATATTAATTGACATTATATCAAAGAAAAAAGTAACATCAGCTCGAGAAAAACATTCGTCGAAAAATAATTATTATAATTTAATTGAATTTATTATAAAAATCATTTATAAATATTAATATATAAATATATTCTTTAACATTTTATTATAAAAACAAAATTAACATAAGTATTTTTTAAAATTAATTATTATGTTTTATTAGGGGGGGATATTCATTTAAAAAAAAACAACATTAAAAACAACTCACATTCCATATCATCAATTAAACAATTAATATAATGGGAATATACCCTTACATAGCTCTACTAATATACAATAATTTAAAAAAATGGTGTTGGCTTCCC
This sequence comes from Pinus taeda, assembly GCA_000404065.3. Taxonomy (NCBI): domain Eukaryota; kingdom Viridiplantae; phylum Streptophyta; class Pinopsida; order Pinales; family Pinaceae; genus Pinus; species Pinus taeda. Next base: position 398,548 of record APFE030574946.1, read on the forward strand.
CTCTCCATTTTCTATCTACGTCATTGCCACTTCTCATTTAAGGAGATAATATTTTAATATAGTGTTTAAGGAGCTAATATTTGAATATACATGTCACAATTTTTGAGAGTAAATTTTATATTATATATATATAAAAGATAAACAAATATTGTATATTAATTTAGATTTATTTTGTTTTGATTTTGAATTATATTGGATAGAAACATCTTGCACATTAGTTCAGATGTGATTATTATTGATTTTTTTAAAGTAATTCTAGATTTATTAAGTATGGAGAGGGATCAAATCTCTTTTCACCAACTTGAAGAGCTTGGTAAATCTAGGCTAGTTTAATTATTAATTAAAATTAAAATTATTAATTTTATGTTTTATTTTATATAATTTGATCCACTCAAAATCTTATATATATATAATTTGGCTAAGTCAAAATGTTAAACATGGCATTACATTACAACATCTCTAACATACTAGACTGAATGCAACAATGCAAATAATATATTCCAATACAACTAATATATACCATATCAAAGCATATGGTGAGGTGATTCATTCATAAATGGTTCACATGTAATTGGAAAATGGTGTATTTTTCATTAAAAAAACATTTACATGGATGAATGATAAGCTAATTTTTTATTTAATATATTGATAAAAATAAATAAATAAAATTAAGTTAATAAATATTTGTTTTTTGGAACTAAGATGAAAGGTGAAAGATTCAACGACCATTGTTTTTCCCTTTTATTTATTTATTTATTGTGTAATTTAAGTGCATTAAGGTGTATTCCTTGTTCCCGCCATTTAGTCATCACCTTACATGTTTTGACGACCTTGTAGTTTTTTCCTATTGATTAACCCATTATTTTCAAAGAGATGCTTAATGGGGAACTAACAAACTCCCCAGATATATGCAACAACCTGCAAACCACATATATTAGATACTCGTAGTATAGCCTAGGATCGAGATGCTGAGAGACCACTGGAAACTGAAGCTGGGATCCCACACTACAATGGGACGCCTATCCTTCCAGGCTTACTATGACAAGCATGGTGTCTTCCAGTGGGATTTGAAATTGGGAGGAAGGGATAACATCTCAGTGAGACAACCAACTCGTTGCCCCACAAGGAGACCACCAACCCATTATTTTCACCCATCACCTCTTAAACACCTTTTGGCAGGCCCTGTAGTCTCCTCTAGCTACCACCCCTTTAGTATTCTTTGTATAGCCACAAGTAAAGTGTTTATGTTAGTTTACTTTATTGAAATTGATATAGTAAGATTTTATCGTGAAATTTTTACCTTGTTGACTAATATCTTATCACATTCAGTCATAGAGTTGGTATTCTGGCGAGGGGGTTGTTGGGGTTTAAATTATGAACATATTGTAGGGTATTGGGGTGTGGGGTGGGGGGTTAAAATTGAAAAAAATAGAACATATTGTAAATATTGATTGGGGGGAGTGCAGTTTAATAGGTATTTGGGAGTATAAAAAAGGGCATTTGGTAAAAGTAGGGTATACATATTAAAAATTGGGAGTTCATTTTATTATAAAAAAAGTATTGAGAGATAGGTTAATAAAATGATTTTGGGAAACTTTTATTAATTTTTATTATTGTTTATTTATTTATTTATTTTTCATGAGGTTAAGCACTTTTTATTAAGCTTCAAAAAAAGAGATACATAGTTGATGCCCAAAAGCTAATGGTCTACCACATGGGAAACTACACCAAAATTAGAGCCTTAAAATGTTTACATTACATATTGCTAAAACTATGAGCCTATCATTAAAATAAAATGATAACTAATAAAATTAGATTTCCATCCATTGATTGCCATAATTAAACAAGTGCCACTATAGAAAGTTGTAACAGAAATGTAGGCTTGCCTGATCATATAATCTTGAGGGAGATTCCACCTGGATCGGTGGTTGTGAGTCATTGTCTTCATTTGATGGGGTAAATGTGACGCCTGCCATTTTCTTAGCCAAAACAGAGACTTTATTTCTAATTTTTCATGTTTATCTAGAATCTTTGCAATGCAGGGCAATGTCTCTTCTTGAGTATCATACCTCTCAATGAGAATTCTTCCCATGATCATTTTTATATGCCAACAAAGATTGATTTCCTGCATGTATGAGGTCTATTGAGCTTGAGTAGAAGTGCCAATAATGGGGATCCAACTCCTAGTTTCCTTGTTAACCTACTGATTATGAATGAATTTGCATTCATATCGAACTTCCTCCACTTTTGAGATGGTCCATCAATTCATCTAAGCAATCACATCCATAAAAATATCTCCATAAGGGTGAGTTGCAATCTAGATGCAAGGTTGAGAGGAAGACAAACAATGAGCATTTTCACTTGAAGTGGGAGTATCTATGCCCCCTCTTCCTCGTCTACCTCTCAAGGAGGTTCTTCTTCATGTTATAGGAAGGGGAGAACAAAAACTAGAAGCTCCAAAATCTAGGGGAGTTGGTTCAATCCCAGAGAAAGGGTAAAAATAAAACAATGCTAGAGGAAAACTTAGTGCAAGAAAATGAAAAACCCATGAAAATAAAGTGGAAAGATGCATGCTTCCAAGACTTATCAAGCCTTCATAGATACCTTCACAAAAATACCACAAAGTACAAGGGGCGAAAAAGAAAAATAATAACATGAAGAGAAGTAAGAGTGTTACAAGAAAATTATCCCTAATATTAGAAAAGGCCAAAGAAATGACAATTAAACCAACATCCAAAGAAGCAAACACTAAATTAAGAATGAAAAACTCAAACAACAAGGAAGTATGATCCAGAAGCTGCATAAATTACCACCAAGCCAAAGTGCATAACTGCTCAAATCCTAAGCCTGAAGCTAGCAACTTCACACTAATAAAACTCCACCTTTAGAATGAAAGCCAAAATTAAGCCAATAATTAGGGACATGTCTTTATGTAGAAATGCATCAAGTTGGCCATAGAGAATATAGGAGTCTCCAAAGATTAATAGGAAAGGAACTCCAAGAAAAAGTCCCTAAAATCAAGTGAGGATATGCCTTAAGTAGAAAAAATAAGACTAATAAATTCATTGCTAACCTTCAATGTCACTACTTCCACCATATAGTTAATCAATTTAAAGGTACAACCCAAGACCTTGAATCCCCCCTCCATTTCAGGCAATGATTCTTAAGCCTCTCCATCAAATTTTCCATAATTAAAATATAAACTCAATTGTAGGAGCTCAACAAATCGGGTTGTCCTTCTAGGGACTCCCACACACGAATCTTCATGATGAAGCATAACTCCCACACATTCACCTTTGTCTTTTCCATCCATATTCACTCTATTTTACATGCAAGCTACCAGCTCAGGGGTGCACAACATACTACATTTATATTTGGCATACACATATTAACTCAAGGCATAGATCCCACACGCAAGCACCCACCAAGGGAGACATTATGATACATGTTAGTTAAGTGGAGACCTATAAGTTTTACTTTTTCTTTTTCTTTTCTATTTTTTCTTTCAAAATGATTTGATGTAATCTCTTTTTCTTTTTCTTTTTCTTTTTTATAACACATACATTACCTAATCATATATTAATATTTTTAATAAAATAGCTAATTTTCATAATAAAAAACCTTGAAAAAAGAGATATATTCATTTTCACTATGTATCCTCCATTTTCACATAAGTGAAGGTGCAAATTTGAATAAGTATTCTAAATATGAATTTGTATAAATATAGGGACCTGCACAAAGCCACACCTTCAACTTCTAAGAGGATAAGTGATAAGGAATGCTTTGAAAGAAAAACTATATAAGGTATTAGAGGTGAAATTTGACACTTAAATACTAATTAGTAGAACAAGCTCTAGGCTAAAGCAAAAGCATGCCTCTAACTATGTGGAGCGGTGTGGAGTAGTATATGCATGTTTAATATTTAAATATTGTTTAGTTGCATGTTAAACCTTCCATTAAAAGGGGGAAGAAGTTATGGTTCTTCAGAATGACAATAGCCTTTTATTTTTTTATTTTTGGGGCATTTTGTATTTCTAGATATGAGTTTTTAATCAAAATATAAAACTAAAATATTGGTGGTGTAAAATTGGAATTGGAAATTTCATATTTATAGATATAATTTGTTAACCAAAATTTATATCAAGATATTTGAAAAGAAACCTATTTCTCCAATATTTCATATGATGAGACTTAAACAAACCATGTAAGTTTTAGAGCTCAAGTCCACACTAGGCCAAGGTGATCCACAATACACATGCTTACTTAATCTTTTGTTCATGTTAATGAAGAAGCCACAAACCTATATAAGTCATGCATGCTCTCAATATACTAGAAAATACATCCATGGTGCACCCACTACCTTAGTAAATACATGCACATGGAAGGGCGTTTAACAAGGTACTTTTTTTTGTACATAAAACTATCAAAAATTTCCTAACAAACTAAGGGAGGATTCCCCCATAAGGCATGGCAACAAAAAAGATAACAATGTAAATACTATAATGAAGGATGTTATTATATTAACATGAGGGCTACACCACAAAGCCAACATATAGGTCAAGAAATACTTTGTTGTAAGTATAACATTCCAATCATCTCCATTTCCTAGTTATTATGTATGTGGAATTGACCACAAAACAAACACCCAATGACAAAATTAGCATACACATCTTAAAACAATAATATTAATATGGTACAAAATCCTAAATAGTGATATGCCATCGTCGTAAGATAATTGTAATATGGTCTTGGAGTATGACCTAAAACTACTACTAGTTGACAAACTATTATTGGGAAATTCATATGCCTTAGGTGACAACAACATTTACACCTAAGGTTTAATTGGTAGAAGGTAAAGCTTGCTATAGTGCCACTTAGAAAGATGTTATTGATCATAGGCAATGATTTGAGACAAAGACAAACTTGATTAAAGAAAGTTACAAGTTATTCATGACCAAGTTTGCTTCAATTTCAAGGATTTGGATACTTGTACTAATGTAAGGTGGGTGCCACAAACCTACATAATCCATACATGCTCTCATTATACCAGTAATACATCCATATGCACCTGCTACCTTGGAAACTACATGCATATAGAAGGGCGTTTCACAAGGTACTTAATTTTTTATTTTTATTTTTTGTTGTGTACATGAAATTATCAATAATGTTAGTAACAAACTGAAGGAGGATTATAAGGCACGACTTTGAAAACATTAACGATGTAAATATTATAATGAAGTATGTTATTATATTAATTTTAGGACTTAACCACACAACTAATATCTAAGTTGAGAAATACTTTGTTGCAAATATACTTTACAAACCATCTCCATTTCCTAGTTATTATGTATGTGGGATTGATCACAAAACAAACACTCAATGACAAAAATAACATGTACACAATTTAAAACAAGAATACTAATATGGTACAAAATCTTAAAGTAGTGACATGCCATTGTCACAAGATAATTGTAATATGGTTTTGGAGTATGACCTAAAACTATTCCTGGTTGACAAATTATTATTGGATAGTTCAGATGCCTTAGGTAATAGTAATATTGCAACCTAATACTTAGTAAAAGCTAAAGCTCGTTAAAGTGCCACTTAGAGAGATGTAATTAATCACAAACAAGGTTTTGAGACAAAACCAAATTTAATTAGACAAAGTTACAAGTTATTCTTGACTAAGTTTACTTCAATTTCAAGGATTTGGATACTTGTGCTAGATAAGGTAAGGTGGTTGCCACACACCAACATAAGCCATCCATGCTCTCACTATACCAACACCAATAGATACATCCAGGTGCACCCACTACCTTAGCAAATACATGTGTATGGAAGGGTGTTTGATAAGATATATAATTTTTTATTTTTGTTTGTTGTGTGTACATAAAACTATCAAATAATATTAGTAACAAATTGAGGGAGGATTCCCATATAAGGCATGACACCAAAAACATGAATGATGTAACTACTATAAATAAGGTTGTTATCATATTAACTTGAGGACTTGCATCACAAAGCCAACGTCTAGGTTGAAAAATACTTTTTTGCAAGTCTACCTTACAAATAATTTCTATTTCCTTGTTATTATGTATGCGAGGTTGATTACAAAACAAACACCCAATGAAAAAAATAACATATACAATTTAAAACAAGAATATTAATATGGTACAAAATCCTAAAATACTGATATGCCATGGCCATAAGATAATTGTAATATGGTTTTGAATTATGACCTAAAACTACTTCTAATTGACAAACTATTATTGGGTAGCTTAGATGCCTCATGTGGTAGTAAAATTGCCACCTAAGGTTTGGTAGAAGCTAAAGCTTGCTAAAATGCCACTTAGAGAGATGTTATTAATCATAAACAAAGATTTAAGACAAAAGCAAACTTGATTAAACAAAGTTGCAAGTTATTCATGACTAAGTTTACTTCAATTTCAAGGATTTGGATACTTGTGCTAATGAAGGTAAGGTGGGTGCCACAAACCTACATAAGCCATGCATGCCCTCACTATGCCAGCTATACATCCATGACACACCCACTAGTTTAACAAATACATGCATATGGAAGGGTGTTTGCCAATATGCTTATTTTTTGTTGTGTACATAAAACTATCAATAATGTTAGTGACAAACTAAGGAAGGATTTCCATATAAGACATGACAAAAAAAAAAAACATTAATGATGTAAATACTATAATGAAGGATGCTATTATATTAACTTGAGGACTTCCACAAAGCTAATATCTAGGTTGACAAATACTTTATTGCAAGTATACCTTACAAATCATCTCCATTTCCTAGTTATTATGTATGGGTGATTGATCACAAAACAAACACCCAATGACGAATTAACATACACAATTTAAAATAAGAATATTAACATGGTACAAAATCCTAAAATAGTGATATACTACTACCGCAAGCTAATTGTAATATTGTCTTGGAGTATGACCTAACACTACTCCTGGTTGACGTTGGGCAGTGCAAATGCCTTGGGTGATAGTAACATTGCCACCTAAAACTTGGTAGAAGCTAAAGCTTACTAAAACGCCGCTTAGAGTGATGTTATTAATCATAGATAAAGATTTGAGACAAAAGCAAGCTTGACTTATGAAATTACAGTTATTCATAACCAAATTTACTTCAATTTCAAAAATTTAGATACTTGTGCTAACTCAAGTAAAATGAATGTACTTCAATAAAAATTTTAATGCATATTTGTTGAAAAAAGAAAAGAAAAACAAATAATGGTCTTATCAAATAGAAAATCGACCATAAGTCAAAAACAACTCATAGAACATGATATCAAAACTACCAACATTATTAATAACATAGTAAAAGAAAGATGCTATCACATTAACTCCAACACAAACACTAATATACATACTAACCCACAAAAAATGAGACAACAATATCTCACCTAACAAAAGATGCTTGGGAGGATGCCATTACATGCCTTGGATAGGCATCTCTTGTGGCCTTGGGTTTCCCTCTAGGCAATGCATAGCCCATAAATTTTGGAGGGATAGGTCCTATTTGTTTTCCAGAGTAGGGGCAGCGCATGTGCTCTAGAGAGGGGTCTAGTCAAACCTAGAAGCAAGAGACTAAAACAAAACACCATGAGAGCCTAAGCATTAGTGGGGTTAGTGAGGATAATATTAATAATTAAGACCCCAACTCTGCGACCTCATAATTACATTTTATAATGATCTCGTAACTCCGCCCCACGTGCTTCCCATTAACCTCGGGGCAGCCTGCCCGCTAACCACAAGATTAGTAAACGTAAATATTAGGTGGGCAGACACGCGCCGGGCCAGTCGCCCACGTGGCATGTGCGACTGTGGGTCCACGTGAGGAGAACGGCCCACAAGTCGCATCAGCGCACGCTATGCTACACCTCCGTGCGCTCGCACGTGTGACGGAGCGTGGGCCCCGGCGCCATGGCAGCAAGCATCGCTCCGCAATGCACGCGGCGGTGTCGCACGTGCGAAGCTGAACGCCAACCCGCAACCCTAACGAGTTAACAACCCTTTAACCACGATTAACCCGCAACCCTAAAGAGTTAACAACACTTTAACCACGATTGTGTGCTCTGTGACCCAGGAGAGTTAATGTGCGGTGCAGCATTTAGTGTGGCGGGAGGATGGGAAAAGGGGAGCAGTCGAGTGGAACTGCGCAGTCGCGTTGTTAGTTAATGTTAACAACGGGAAACACCGGACTCGTATGTTGCTGTGTGCTCAGACAGTTCAGCAATGTGGGATATTGTATTTTGAGTGAATTTCTATAGCCAAATAACGCCTCGGCCTCGGCTCTTCTGACGCCTGTAAAACTATACTTTGTTCTGAGTCAAACCATAGGAAGGCCGAGACGATGACTGGCTCGAGATTGCCCACATGGAAAGAGCGAGAGAATAACAAGCGACGAGAGCGTCGGCGGCGCGCGATCGCCGCCAAGATCTATTCTGGTCTTCGAATGTATGGGAATTACAAGCTTCCGAAGCACTGTGACAACAATGAGGTGCTCAAAGCTCTGTGTAATGAAGCTGGTTGGCAAGTTGAAGAAGATGGAACAACCTATCGCAAGGTATTGGATCGTTTCCCCTAAATCCCATAACAGGATTTTGGTTCATGGATTTTGATGTTTTTTGTTGTTGTTGCAGGGATGTCCGCCACCGGAGCGGATGGAGACGGGCGGAGCTTCGGCGTCTATGAGCCCATCCTCGTCCTATCATCCGAGTCCTGCTGCTTCATACCATGCCAGCCCGGCTTCGTCCTCGTTCCCAAGCCCGGGCCCTTCTTACCAGGCCAGCCCGGCTTCATCCTCGTTTCCGAGCCCCGGCCCCTCTTATCAGGATGGCTATCTCATCCCCTGGCTGAAAAATCTCGCCGGCGGCGGCGGCGTTGGAACTGCGGGTTCTGGTCGTGGGCTCCCGCCTATGGGAACCTCCAACAGTGCACCAGTAACACCTCCGCTCAGCTCCCCTACTGCTAGAGGACCGCGCGCTATGCCTGACTGGGAAACTCTGGTCAAACTCTCCGCAGCTGCCACGAATGACAACAGTAATCACTGCAATGGCACGGGTGGAGCTACAGTGGTGGCGGATGACCCGGCGGCGGCGTTCTGCAATGCCGTTAGTGGCTGGTCGTCTCAGCAGCAGCAGCACCACCACTATCCGTTCCTCTCCGCTCCGCCGAGCCCAGCGCCGCACTCGCACTCCCGCCGCGAGCCGCTCGATCTCTCGAACGCCACCGTTGACAACACCAAGGGCCGCTGGTTGGGCGGCGTTCGTGTCTCCGCCTCTGCATCTGCTTCCATGGGCCCGTCGTCGCCGACATTCAGCCTCCTTAGCCCGGCGGCGCAGCTCGAGCACAGCCTCGGAGGTGAGCGGAGCCTCCTCGAAGGTGAGCGGAGCCACTTCTTCGTCCCCGCCGATTCACGGCTCTGGACGCCGGTGGGGAGCGCCATGTCATCTCCTTGCCGCACGCCCGCCACAGGCGGCGCCGTCGTTCGAGTGGCGGCGGCGGACGAATTCCAGTTCGAGTGCGGCAGCGTGAAGCCATGGCAGGGCGAGCGGATACACGAAGAATGCGGCGGTGATATGGATATCGCCTCTGATGATTTAGAGTTAACGCTCGGAAACTCCAAGCGGAGAGCCAAAGCCGAATCCGCCGCAACGCCTATGTTTAGCTAAACTTTCTCCAGTAAGAACTCGATCTTCAATCTCTTCACTCCTGAAATCTTATGGCCCCGTCTGTGTAATATTTTCATCTCATTGTGTTGCAGGGAGAAACCAGTTCTGCGAATGGGAGATCGACTGTCTCTGTGCTTGTGATTTCCCCTTTTTTTGTGTCAAAATCCATATATAGATGTATGTGTTGAAGGTGATTCATTTGTATGGAGTCCACCAAAAATATGATCTGTCTTTCCTTTTAATGTTTCGGCCTTTTCCTCTGGTTTTTTCTTCGACATTGAAATGTATAGAGTTATAGGAGATTATTTCACATTCTATGGCTAATGAAAAATATTGAGTGTTTTTTTTGGCCAGAGTCTCTTTAAAAGTGACTTGGATCCGTGTTATATGATTTGGGTAAATGGATGGTTTGGCTCTGATGCAAGTGCAGATAGAATTAGCATTCACTTCCTTTCCGATTCATTGCAGATGATTTGTTTCTCCCCTACTTTCTACTTCTGAAATATTTTCTTGATAAAGACCCATGGTTTTTTTAAACTACAACTACTTTTTCTTTAACACACCATCTGGGACAGCTACTTTTTTTTTAACACACCATCTGGGACAGCTATTTTTTTTTAACACACCATCTGGGTCACTTCCTCTTTTGGTTAGTAAGTCCATTTGTTAGATCCATCTTAACCTCATCACTCCACATCACTCCACAATCTAGGCAAACATCTAAGGTGCAATCTAGGCAAACATCTAAGGTGCTTTTTTCTCCTTTTGGTTATTCAGCCAATTTATTAACCAGTATCTTTTTTCTCCTTTTGGCTATTCAGCCAATTTATTAATGAGTATAGATCTATTTTAACCTAATACTTAATATCTACTTTAACTTAATACTTAGTATTTTAAAACACTTCACCGTTAATTTAGATCTATTTTAACGTAATAGTTCATATTTTAAAACACTTCACCATTTAGTTAACTTCATCACTCATCCCTAATTAGTTAACCTCATCATTCATCCATCTAACCAGTATAGATTTATTTTAACCTCATATTTTAAAACACTTTACCATCTAACACTTTACCATTTAGTTAACCTTATCATTCATCCATCTAAGCTCACCATCTAACACTTCACTATTTAGTTAACCTCATCATTCACCCATCTAAGCTCACCATCTAACACTTCACTATTTAGTTAACCTCATCATTCATCCATCTAAGCTCACCATCTAACACTTCACCGTTTAGTTAACTTCATCATTCATCCATCTAAGCTCACCATCTAACACTACACCCATCTAAGTTCACCATCTAACACTTCACAGTTTAGTTAACTTCATCATTCATCCATCTAAGCTCACCATCTAACACTACACCGTATAGGTAACCTCATCATTCATCCATCTAAGGTGATTTTTCACCAGTTAACCTCATCATTCATCCATCTAAGGTCACCATCTAACACTTCACCATTTGGTTAACCTCATCATTCACCCATCTAAGCTCACCATCTAACACTTCACCATTTAGTTAACCTCATCATTCATCCATCTAAGCTGCTTTTTCCTTCTGGCTATTCAGCCTTTTAACACTTCGCCATTTAGTTAACCTCATCGCTCATCCATCTAAGCTGCTTTCTCCTTCTGGCTATTCAGTCTATTAACCAGTATACTCAAATTTTAAAACACTTCACCATTTAGTTAAACCCATCACTCCAGCATCTGGGCGACCATCTAAGCTGCTTTTTCCTTTTGGCTATTCAGTTTATTAATAGAGACAGTCTATTTCAACTTCATCTTAAAACACTTCACCATTAAGGAAACTACTTAATTTGTTGTCAATTTATTATATGGTCTTCACCATTAAGGAAACTACTTAATTTGTTGTCAATTTATTAATCAATATAGATCCATTTTAACGTTATATAAATTGACCAATATAAATCCATTTTAACTTATACCTGCCTTTGAGCGGTAAAGTATTTATTTTACATCATCTAATCTCCTTTTCACTTTTAGCTACTCAGTCTATTAACCAATATAAATCTAGTCTATTAACCAATGTAAATCTAGTATCTTAACCAATGTAAATATATTATCTTAATAATTAACTAGTATATATTCATCTTAAACAGATCTTTAGAATAGTTTATAAAATATGAAGTTTGTTAAATTAATTATCATAAATCCATTTTAACTTTAAATATCTTGATGATCAAGAGAAAAATCCTGAGCGGTATAAATCTATTTTCAACTCTCAAAGATCCATTTTAGCTCTCAATCTATAAAATATAAAAAAAAAATTCAATTATACCCTGAATATACCTTTCTGGAATTAAAAAACTAAGAGGGATCACATTTCATCCATTTGGGGTTGAAGAGTGCACCTCAATATGACACATCCCATACATCTTGCATTATTGTGTCTTGGTTTTTTTTATGCAATGAGAGCATCTTCTTCAAATACATTGACATCACATTTATCTATCTTGCATTGTTAAGTTGAGCACCTGAATTTGACACATCCCATACATCCTGCATTATTGTGTCTTGGTTTTTTTGATGCAATGGATACAATGACATCCCATTTATCTTGCATTGTTAAGTTGAGCACCTGAATTTGACACATCCCATACATCCTGCATTATTGTGTCTTGGTTTTTCTGAGGCAATGGATACAATGACATCCCATTTATCTTGCATTGTTAAGTTGAGCACCTGAATTTGACACATCCCATACATCCCGCATTATTGTGTCTTGGTTTTTTTTGATGCAATGACATTCCATCCAGCATTGTTAGGGCACCTTCTTTTAATACAATGACATCCTATTTATCTTGCATTGCTAAGTTGTTTACCCATCAATCTAACACATCTCATCCGTCCTGCATGATTAAGTGTCTTGCTTCTTTTGATGCAATAACATCTTCTGCATTATTAAGTGTTTGCTAAGTTGTTTACCCATCAATCTGACACATCTCATCCCTCCTGCATTATTAATGTCTTGCTTCTTTTGATGCAATAACATCTCCCGCATTATTAAGTGTTTGCTAAGTTGTTTACCCATCAATCTGACACATCTCTGTTTGCTAAGTTGTTTACCCATCAATCTGACACATCTCATCACTCCTGCATTATTAAGTGTCTTGCTTTTTTTAATACAATAACATCTCCTGCATTATTAAGTGTCTTGCTTCTTTGGATGCAATAACATCCTATTCATCTTGCATTGTTAAGAGCACCACCTTGCTTCTTTTTGATGGAATGACATACCATCCATCTTGTATTGCTTAGTTGTTTACCCATGATTGTGATACATCCCATACATCCTGCATTATTAAATGTTTTGCATCTTTTGATGCAATAACATCCCATACATCCTGCATAGTTAGGAACACCTGACTTCTTTTGATGCAATGACATTCCATCCATCCTGCATTGTGTTAGGGAACGCCTTGTTTTTATGCATTGATGCAATGAAAGTGTAAAGTGCACCTTGTTTTTTTAGGTTCCAATTACAATGCCTACCAGGTGAAGACCACATCTTGAGTATTTTGGTCATCTATTCTGCACTTTCGTTCCAATTACAATGCCTGTTTTGGTCATCTATTCTGCACTTTTGTTCCAATTACAGTGCCTACCAGGTAAAGACAATATTTGGAATGTTTTGGTCATCCATATTTTGAATGTTTCGTTCCAATTACAATGCCTATTTTGGTCATATATTCTGCACTTTCGTTCCAATTACAATGCCTACCAGGTAAAGACCATATTTGGAATGTTTTAATCATCCATTCTGCACTGTTGAGTGTATCTTAGCTTTTTGTGCAATTACAATGCTTACTCGGTAAATATTATGTTTTGGTCCTTTGGTTAAAATCCATATCCATATTTCATACTTTGGTCTTTTTGTTTAAGATGCATATGCATGTGGATGAGGTTTAGGGTTTCAAGCACAGAGCAGCAGGTCGTAGATGGAGAATCGTAACAAAAATTAAACTAGAGTTAAAACAAAATGTTTCGTCTTTGATTCAAAGGACCAATCAATTCAGGGTTAGGGTATATAAACTTCTCTAAAACTAAGTAGTCATATTCCTAAATGGAAAGGGGTTCTTTATCCAATAAATAAAAAAGGTTGTGTACACCATACACTAATTTCCCCTATAGATCAAATCTGGGAATAATCGTTCCCCGTGGATAAAATCTGAGTGTAATCTGGAATGTCCAGTGATAAATAACAAAACATATTATAAGTTCTCTTGACGAACTGTGAAAATGTCTATTGAGTGAATAGAATGAGCCTGATTTAATACTGTTCTAGTGGGTGTATCTATTTTACTAAGGTAAAAGCATGAGCTTGAATAATAATGTTCTAATGGGTATATCTATTTCTTCAAAGCTCCCGAATGATGCTGTTCCTGTGGGTATATCTATTTCATCAAAGCTATTTAGGATGCTGTTCCAGTGGGTATATGTGTGATCTGTCCCAGGTTTAGGATGCTGTTACGGTGGGTATATGTGTGATCTGTCCAAGTTTGAGTCCACGTTTTTGAGTCATCATTGGAAACGTTGGACAGATCAGATCACACATATTACAGTGTTACAGTGGTGGGTATATGTGTGATCTGTCCAACGTTTGAGTCAACGTTTTTGAGTCATCATTGGAAACGTTGGACAGATCAGATCACACATATTATAGTGTTACAGTGTTATTTGAGTTACCATTTGAAATGTACCCATGTGTGATCTGTCCAACGTTTGAGTCAACGTTTTTAAGTCATCATTGGAAACGTTGGACAGATCAGATCACACATATTACAGTGTTATTTGAGTTACCATTTGAAACGTGGGACAGATCACACATATTACAGTGCTATTTGAGTTACCATCTGAAACGTTGAATAGATCACACATATTAGTGTTATTTCAAAAAGAAAATCAACAATATGATTAACTGTAAAAGCCTCCAATCACCCATCCTTATTGTTTGCACTTGGTTTCATTCATACTTAATATCCAAATACAATCACTTTTTTGGTCTCGCACAGAGATCCCCATTAACAGCACCTCCAGGAACCAGTGGTAACAATCACTCATACTTACGATTTGCACTTGGTTTCATTCATACTTTATATCCAAATACCATCACTGTTTTGGTCTCGCACAGAGATCCTCATTAACAGCACCTCCTGGAACCAGTGGTAACAATCACCCATACTTACGATTTGCACTTTGTTTCATTCATACTTTATATCCAAATACCATCTCTGTTTTGGTCTCGCATAGGGATCCTCATTAACAGCACCTCCAGGAACCAGTGGTTATCACATTAGCATGGAGACTGTCATAAGAAGCATCTCCACATTAGCATAGGTTCCAGAACCGGTGTTCTGGTGCATTCTCAAGAGCTCACGTATTGGAAGTACTTTTTCAACCACATTATCGTACAGAGTACAAGACTACAGCCCAACAGCGTCAATAAATCTGTTGCACACTCATCATCTTGAGTCTTTTCCCAGAGAATTATACACCAATACTTAGCAGTATTACTCAATTACATTGCAGTTATTCCATTCTTCCAATGGTGTTTTATACACCTCACAGGAAAATCTGTTACATGACACATCTAACATGACCAATAGCTTATCCTGAATAATTCAGAATATCTGCCTGTGTTTTTTATAAATTCAGAGTTTTCTGACAGTAGAATTATGTCAAATCATTGTTATAGCTAGCACATTGCTTCAGAGTTTTCCGACAGTAGAATTAGTCAAATCATTGTTATAGCTAGTAGTATAATTTCATGGTTGTCGCTGTAATTAATTTAAAATTTTAGCCATGATGACAAAATTGCCCGTTTGAAAAATGCCAAATACACTTTCTGGCAGTTTTGGGCTAACCTGTAAGGGGGTGGGAGGTGGTGACTCATTTTGGAAGCAGCAATTTTGGTGAGATGGCTCATAGATACGAACTTCAAACTTCTGTGACAAGCACTCACAAATTTTTGGTGATGTTTTTTTGGTTGATTTGGTCCTATCCTAGCCACTCCCTACCCTTTTGACATTAAAGCATATTGGAATGTAGAGGGGATATAAGAGAAAGGGTCGTCTTGTTTGCTTGAAATATTCATCAACAATTAAGAGAGAATTTGTCTGGAAATATCATTTATTCCATAATTGTGAGAGCATGTTTTAGATTAATATCTAAAATAAAAAATAAAGAAATAATAATTATATTATTTATATTTTAAATAAAAATAAATGATAAAAATATTTTAAATTACAAACTATTATTATTATTATTTTCATTATTTAAAAAAAAAAATATAAAAAAAAACCTAGTTTGGACAATGTGTTTTGGGATGTTTAGATGCATTGGGGAAGTATATTTTAATTTTGAAGAGGGATATATCATTTGGACAAATATCTTTCAATTTCATATTAAATATAATAATAAGAAAGATAATATATTTAAGAGGTATGATTATATTAAGTTAATATAAAAATAAATATATTAGGTAATTGTTATTTTTGGAATTTTTATTATATTGTTAAGTAAAATAATATTTATTTTATAAATGTATTTAGTTTGAAATGAGGTTTTGAAAATTTTTAATTTAATTATTGATTATTAAATTGAAGTTAATTTTAAGTACTAAGTGAATGGTGAATGGTAGGGATTTAATTTCCATGGAATTTTTAAAAATATTTTTATTAATAACCAAACTAAAGGTTTAAATTAATCTTAAAAGTAGTTATGTTTTTTTGCCTTCCAAATTAAATTGATTAATTAAAAAAATATTAAATAAACATGAAATATAGTTTTTGTGGGGGTATGTTGTAATAGCAAGCTATGGTATTGGTCCATGGTATTGTAACAAAGCTTATTTATAAGTTAACAATCTTCATAATAAAATGAGGGTGAATCTACATGGTTAAAGATAGTTTTACATGTTTTTCTAAATGCATATATGTGTTGAGAAAATGGTTGTTATTGATGTCAAAGGTCTTATCTAACTAAAGAAGATGATAATATAGATTTAAAGAACATTCTCAAACCTTTTCAGCTATTGGGAGATGTAATGGCAGCTATTAATTCTAATTTTCCTTGACTTTAATACTTGTTAGGTCTTTATTAAACAAATATTAAGAACAACAATAATAAAGATAGTGGACACAAAAGTTAGGCTCCAAGCTAGGGCAAGATCCATTAACTCTTCTCTTCTTATAGAATATGCTTCAAATGATACAACAAAGGCCCAAACCCTAGACCAAGTCCGCCTCCAAGTACCTTCTTATAGAATATGCCTCAAATGATACAACAAAGGCCCAAACCCTGGACCAAGTTCGCCTCCAAGTAGGAATTCAACCCTTCCAACATAACACACTAGTTGCAATTTCGACCACAACCTCTGTCCTGCAACTTCGTTCTTGTAGGTTTTAACCTTGTGGAGAAATTACCTGCATAGGAGTTTTAAAAAACATTAAATAAACAATGGTGAGTATAAAACATAAAACAAATATACGCAGAGATTTTCCGCTGGATCCCAAAACCAGGACTACCAGAATTATTCTTTATTATATTCCTTTCAATGTGACAATACATATATATACATGCTGAAACATTCATAAAACCCAATCCATTAACCCTGAATTAAAACATAAATGTAGTTCCCTTGATTGGATTTACAAAAGACCATGGACAAAAAACCATCATGCACAAAACCATAGGTAGGTCTGCACATCTAATATAGGGTTTAATTTAAGTTAATTTTTTATTTATTTACTTTTTACATTTTGGGGCGCTGCCTTGGACCCCGTGCAGGGGGGTAGCTGCCCCACCTGTGACCCCTTATTGTGCTTAACACAACATACAAGGGGACTTTTGGCCCCCTGTAACCCCCGCGTGCAAGCCTAGTCGTGGAGAGAATATAACACACTCAACATTCTCCCATTTGTTGGTTTCTTTCCACAGGGGGCCACATGAGAGCTCAGTCATTGGTCTAGTGTTGCACCGCCCGTTGTTTCTCTACACCAAGAGAACTTCTCAATGCTCACAAACTTTGTTAATGCATCTGCAGTATTCTTCAAAGTGTCCACGTTTACCAACAACACTTTTTTGTCCTCAACCATATCCCTCGCAAAGTGATACTAAACATCAATGTACTTTGTCTTTGAATGATAAGCAGGGTTCTTTGCCAATAAAATTGCACTTTGGTTATTACAGTGTTTTGACACTTAATCATTAGGATTGGGTGAATGTAATTAATATAAATAAATAATAAGGGATATGAACAATCATTGGGAGATGAAGTGAACAATCTCTCCCTCATGTATATAATAAAACCAACCTGAAGGAATAATATACGAATTGATTTGGTGGAGTTACTGCTTGGCGTGACATGGTATCAGAGTTAGCTCCATTTTTCGCATCTCTTTCTAGTCTTGTAACTCCCTTCTACTAGTTTCTTGCAGTCTGTCCACTGCCCCCTGTGGAGTCTGTCTACTGTCCTCTCCAAAGTCGCTGCTGCAAATCTCTGACATTATTTGCGCCCTTTGCGCTCTCTGGGCTCTCTACCATCATCATTGGAAGGATTGCTCCAATGTGAGACCAGCGATTGATCTCTTGGCTATTCATTTTCGCTGGGCAGTGGAGGGAGGATGGTAGCGTATGCGGGAGCGTTTTTGAATCCTTATGTCCCTGTTTCGAAGATTTCTCTTCTTTGGCTTTCAATTCGAACCTATCTTTGAAGTGATTAGAGAAAGGCTTAGTTAGAAGCGGTCTCTCAGTCATTGGAGAAAACATAAGTTCATTCTATGTGCGGAATGTTGCACATGGCATATGGTGCATGGTTGTGCGTTGAACTGTGGTGGTTGAGCTCTACAAAGTTTGATAGTTTCTTGAACATTGGTTTCATTGAACGCTGGTATCATACGCTGCCCCATCCATTGAACGTTGGTATCATGCGTTGCCCCATCCATATATATATCTTGAACGTTGATTCCATTGAAGTTTGAATAGTTTCTTGAATGTTGATAGTATCTTGAACGGTGATAGTTTCTTTTACATTGCCTTAATACACAGTCTTTTATTAGCCTTACTACGCTGGTTCCATTGAAGTTTGAATAGTTCTTGAACGTTGATAGTTTCTTGAACAGTGATAGTTTCTTTTACGTTACCTTAATACAGTCTTGTATCAGAGTTACTACGCAACATATATTGAACGCTGCCCCACTTGTGTATGCGTTGAAGTTTTTTTTGGCATATAAAAATCGTTGAATGCCATGTGTTGAATAGAGTTTTTTAAAACAAGGTTGTGGGTCAAAGCATTGTGGCATGAAGCGTTGAATGCGTTGTACAGTTATTTTTTTGTGTATTGGAGCTGCTCCACAATATATTTACGCTGAATTATATTAGGCAAGAGTTTTTTTTTTTTTTTACAGTATGCATTCAATCATATCCATTGTGGGAATAGTTTTCACTGGCAAGGAGAACTATCCTGAGTGGCCCCGGTTGATAAAACACAACCTCATTTTCAGTGAGTTGTGGAAAGGAATGTGCATTGGAGACGGGGACAAAGAGCCAAAACAACCTAACTCAGACAAAGAGCTCGCCATTTGGGAAAATAAGAACAACAAAGCTTATGCATTAATCACAACATATGTAAATGAAGAGGTGAGTTATTTCGCCATTTTCAATTGCTTTCAAAGCCTTACAAAAACTGAAAGAACTCTATGACTCACATTCTGCACTTGAAGTTGTTCAGTTCATGATTAAACTCCACTCTTGAATTACAAAATAATGATTCTTTTGCTTTTACATCGGAAGTAAAATATATAATGCATGATATCAAATCCACTAAAGTTGAATTGGATATTCCTCTTATCACTTTTCTCAAGGCATTTTATCCTATCTACTCCAAATATCTTGAGTCATTGCAAACAAATGAAAATCTCAAAGATAGTACCTTTGACTCTCTAGTGAAAAAATTCGCTGAAAGAGAGAAAGCTTTTGGAAAGAAGACAACCCCTGAATCTTCTGAAGAGGTTGTGTGTCTTTCTCATAAAGAAAAGAATTTTGCTCAAGATTCTTTCAGAGGAAGAGGTGGTCGAAGAGGAAGAGGAAGATATTTCAGAGGCAGGGGGGCAAACACTTTCAAGGAAAAAAGACAGATTTGCACTGCAAAAGAAATGGATCACATGATGCCTCTACATGCAAGTTATCATGGGACAAAATTGAGCAGCAAAGAAACCAACAAAAAGGTAAAACTAATGACATTGTTATATACCTAGGGGGGATAATATGGGGTACAAAGGGAGGTACCCAAGATAATAATGTAATAATGGGATGGGCCATAGTAATAAATAAGGTGATTAACTCATATCATGTAAGGGACCACAAGTAGTTAGTAATAATGTAATGGGCCCATGGTATTAGTTCGATGATACGAGAGAACCATGGTAATGACCCATGGTATTGTATGTATGAGTCCTATATAGAGGCTAGAGACTCCACATGGAAAGATGTCAAGGATTATTGTATGAATAGGCATATGGCTTGTGGAGTGTTATTCTTCTTTAAGGGGTGAATGTATGGTGTTGCCCTAACTTAAGGGTTTGATATCAATAAAGAATCATTTCTATCTATATCCAAATATTGTTATTCTTGAGTATATTTACATTATCTTATATTTTCAGATCAGATTTATAACAACTGGTATTAGAGCTTATAACAAATTGTATAAGAGCTATAACAAGTGGTATCAGAGCACTTTCTTGGGCAAAAAGTGGAGATTTTTTTTTTTTTTTTTTTTTTTTTTTTTGTAGGATTTCTGGGGCGGCGAGTTTGCAAATCAAATCTGTACATTTTGGAGCAAAATCTACAAAATCTAATTGCAGATCTAGATTCTTTGAAAAAAATACCCGATTTCAAAAAAAAATTGGCTGAATTGGAGTTCGGGTGAAGGAGATATCGTTGATTTAAAAATCAGTGGTGTTGCAGACAATTTTTCGGAGCAGCGAGTTTGTGGCGCAGATCTGGACGTCCTAGTGAAAGAACTTTTAAAATCTAATTACAAAGCTGGACTCTTTGTGAAAAATATCCAATTAAAAAAAAAATTAGTCGAATCGGAGTCCAGATGAGGGAGATATCGCTAATTTAAAATCAGCTATTTTTCAGCAATTTTTTGTGACGACGGGACAGTTGCAGCGTGAATTAGCAATTCCAGTTCCTAGATCGGGATTTCTACCACATGGGAAGATGTAGAATGGTTGTTTCATTTCCAAAAACAGGTCATAATAGGGATTCTGAGCAATATTGACTGAATTGTGGCCATTTCAAAATTTTGCTAATTTTTTTGTGATGGCGGCCCTAAATCAGAATTTAAGGGACTTGTATAAATTTGATGGCTCTCATCCAGCCAGATGGCTAGCACAAATGGAGAAATATTTCAGATTACATCATGGATGATGAAATTCAGTTGAGTGCGGGAAAAATGTACTTGAACCATGAAATATGGCAATGGTGGCAGTGTCATCAAAAATGCCATCCAAGGGTAACTACTTGGGAGATGTTTGCAAAAACTAATTGTGATCACTTTGACCGTAAATATAATCTTGTGGATAGGCTCACACAAACAGACACAACCTAGCAAAGATTTTATTTTTACAGGAAAGAAGGAAACCAAGAAACCTAAAGGGTTATTTTCTACTAATATCTCCTTATTACAGGTTCATGGATTGATTCAGAAAGAGAAGATCATTGTTTCTATAAATCCTAGTAAGCATAATTATATCAATGTTAATTTGGCAAAAAAATTGCAAGTTCCAGCGAAACACATTGAAAACATACACGGGGATTATGATGATGTTCAAGTGTATAAGGATTTGAAGATTTTTGTGAATAAGTATGTGTTGCATGGTGATTTTTATACTTCAAAGATGGATAATATGGATGTTGTTTTGGGATACCCGTGGATGGAATCGGTGGGTACTATAAATATTAACGTGCAGAAGAAATTCCTGAAGCTCTGGTATAAAAAGAATAAAATTACATTACAGGATATTTCCATTAATAAACAGGTAGAGTCCAAGGAGGCTGAAGCATAACATTTTCTAGGGCCTGGCATATTAGATGATGAGCCAATGATGATCAACAATCAAACACAAACAGAGGCTGAAGTAGAAAATGTTACAGGTGCTAATACATCAGATGAGGGCTCAGCGGTTGAAGTAATATTGGAAGATAAGACACTACAACAGGCACCACAACAGGCACCACAACATGCACCAGATAATAGTCAGGCTCCAGTGAGGGGTGAATTAAAGAAAAAAGACACCGTGGGTTAAAACTTCAACATATTATCACCCACATCACCCCGCAAGACACCAACTAACAAAATGGCAACCAATTAGCCACAAGGACAATAACCCCCACATGATAGATAGAAAGAAGCGAAGATCCACCTACTACACATCAACACAGAAGAGCTGCCATGATCAACTTCCATCTCAAGCGAGCAAGGCACCAGTGAGATCGAGGGTTCACCTTTCTCTTGGATGGCTAGATGCATGTGCATGGTACCAGTAGACTACTCTTTTGAGTAGATCTTATTATTTGTGTTCTTCCCATGTTTTGGGGACGAAACATGTTAAGGGGGGTGGAATGTTATATACTTAGGGGGGATAATATGGGGTACAAAGGGAGGTACCCAAGATAATAATGTAATAATGAGATGTGCCATAGTAATAAATAAACTGGTTAACCCATATCATGTAAGGGACCACAAGTAGTTAGTAATAATGTAATGGGCCCATGGTATTAGTTTGATGGTATGAAAGAACCATGGTAATGACCCATGGTATTGTATGTATGAGGCCTATATAGAGGCTAGAGATCCACATGGAGAGATGTCAAGGATTATTGTATGAACAAGCATATGGCTTGTGGAGTGTTATTCTTTTTTAAGGAGTGAATGTATGGTGTTGCCCTACCTGCCTTACCTCAAGGGTTTGATATCAATAAAGAATCATTTCTATCTTGTTATTTCTGGGTTTATTTCTATTATCATATACTTCTGGGTTAGATCTATAAAAAACACAGAGAAAGGTAAAGCACTTGAATATGCTCACTATGTTGTGGCATAATGTAATATTGGAGTAAATGAAGATTTATTTAATGCTTCACTTGCTTCTTGGAAAAATGATTGGTTGCTTGATTCAGGAGCAACTTACCACATGACTCATAGAAAATATTTTTTTGAAAAATTTACTGACAATGTTGATGGAGCAGTATACTTTGCAAACCAATAAAAAATCAAGCCATCAGGGCTTGGCACAATCAGGCTTAAATTCCCTGGTCTTTCAGAGTTTCTTTTGCATCATGTTCTATATCTCCCACATCTCAAGAGAAACTTGTTGTCCTTGGTCCACATCTGCCAGCAAGGTCACTCCATACATATGTTTGATGGAAAGCTTAAAGTGAGAAAAGCATCTGACCATTCACTTGTCATGAGGGGAATAGAAGAAGAAAGACTTCTCAAGCTGCAAGGTACCTCTGCTCGTGCACAACATTTTTCATACAATTCTCATTATAAAGAAGATACACTTCCATCAAGTTTATTATGGTATGTTAGATTTGAACATTTGAACTATGATAGCCTTCGCTTGTTGAAGAAAAATGGTGTTGCTGGTTTGCCTACAATACCTAAGGAATTTAAGCAATGTAATGCTTGTATTCTAAGAAAGCATAACAAACAATCTTTTCATGATTCACATTCAAGAGCACATAGAAAACTTGAACTCATTCATTCAGATTTATGTGGTCCAATGCCTGTTCCTTCTGCAAATGGAAATAAATATATGATCACATTTATTGATGACTACACCAGAATGTGTTGGGTTTATTTATTGAAGAACAAATCTGATACTTTTCAAACATTCAAGAACTTTCATAAATGGATTGAAAATGATGCACAATTTCATGTTGGGTCTATTCTCACTGATAATGGAAAAGAATACACATCAAATGAATTTGAAAACTATCTTCGCTAACATGGGATCAAAAATCAAACAACTGTACCTTATAATCCCCAACATAATGGTGTAGTTGAAAGAATGAATAGGACAATCTTAAATATGGTATGCTCCATGCTCTTCTTAAAAAATGTAAAGATATGTTTTGGGCTGATGCTGTTCTATGTGCTGCATATATAAAGAATAGATGTCCATCTAATGCTATTAGAAACAAGACTCCATATGAAATGTGGTATGGGCATGTTCCTTTCGTAAAGCATCTCAAGGTCTTTGGTTTCCCCTGTTATGCCTTGATACCAAGGATACAGAGAAACAAACTTGGTGCAAGAAGTCATAAGTGTATCTACTTGGGGTTTTCAAATACCTCCAAAGCATACCATCTCTATGATGAAGTCAATAAAAAGTTTGTTGTATATAGAGATGTAATTTTTCTTGAATCATCCAAAACTGACAATGTTGTTGAGCAGCAACTTGACCGTTTCGATAGATTCGCAAATGCAAAATCATTTAAAGAATTTGATAATCAGATTCCACATCTTGAAAGGGGGATTTCTATACTAGATCAACATGTGGAATCTTCTTTTGAAGAACTCTCCCCTGCATGAAACTCCAACAATGGGTGATGCTTTAAGTGATGTGATTGATAGAATTGGGAGCTCAATTTTGATTCAGTCCCAACTCAATCAACGGAGCAGCCTGGACCATCTGAGAAAGGTCCCCAAAGTGGCTGACATAGACACTTGAAAGTGTTCATCTTGATGAGGTTGGAAAGACAGGAACTAGAAATTCAAACAAGCAAAATGGAGGTGATGTAGATGACTCTAATTCCCCTATTGATATGGATGTTTCTTATGATTGTGAATTGAATTTGTCTATAGATTTTGAATCAATTTCCTTCAAAGAAGTTGTTTCTCATGATGAATGGAAAGAAGTAATGAAAAAGGAGTATGATGCTCTCATAAAGAATGGCACTTGGAAGCTGGTTGATCCTCCATTAGGAACCAAACCAATTGGTTGTAAGTGGGTCTACAAGAACAAGTATAATGCTGATGGCTCACTTGACAAGCACAAAGCCAGACTTGTGGCAAAAGGTTTTGCATAAAAGGAAGGGGTTGATTATGAGGAGACTTTTGCCCCCACAGCAAAATGGGCTATCATCCAGACACTCTTTTCCTTAGCAGCTCAAAATGATTGGAAAGTCCATCAGATGGATGTAAAAACTGCTTTCTTGAATGGAGATCTAAAAGAGAATGTTTTTATGTTCCAGCTTGAAGGATTTGCTATGAAAGGACATGAACATAAAGTATGCAAACTTGTGAAGTCCTTGTATGGCCTCAAACAAGCACCGCGAGCTTGGTATGAAAAACTAACTGAGCATCTTCTGAAACTCAATTTCAAACATTATGATCTTGATGATGCAACTTTATTTGTCAAGAAAGTTGGGAAAATAGTTATATATCTTGTGGTATATGTAGATGATCTTTTGATGATAGGGAATAATGAAAGCTACATTGCATCCATAAAGAAGAAATTGGGGAAAAGTTTTGAAATGACTGATTTGGGCTATGTTCATTATTATCTTGGTATTGAAGTAACTTAACATCCAAAGTCCATATTTATTTCTCATAAGAAGTACATTGGAGACTTGTTGAACAGATTTGGCATGACAGAATGCAATCTTCTTACTACTCCAATGGAACAAAACTTAAAGCTCACATCTATTGAAGGAAAAGAATTTGAGGATGCAACAAAGTATAGACAACTTGTAGGACGTTTCAACTACCTAACTACTACCAGACCAGACATTTCATTTGTTGTTGGAATCCTCTCCAGGTTTATGCAAAAGCCTTGTGAGGGACATTGGTTTGCTGCAAAAAGAGTTGTAAGGTACTTGAAGGGAACTCAAGACTTTGGAGTCAAGTATATACAGGTGGACGACTTCAGCTTGATTGGATACTTAGATTCAGACTTCGACGGAGACAAAGAAAATAGGGTATCTACTTTAGGATACACTATGAGTCTTGGATTAAGATTTGTCTCCTAGAGATCACGCAAACAATAAGTTCGGACCAGTAGATTCCACAATAGAAGCAGAATACATGGCAGCAATTGAAGCAACAAAAGAAATTGTGTGGCTTAGGAAAATTCTTGAAGATTTGTAGGTAAAACAAGTACAATCAACTCCACTTATAATTGACAATACCTCTGCAATAAAGTTGGCCAAGAACCCAAAGTTCCATGATCGAACGAAGCACATCAATACTAAATATCATATGATTCGACATCATGTTGAGGCCAAAACAATCCATCTCCATCATTGTTCCACTAATGAGCAAATTGCAGACATCTTCACCAAAGCGTTTGAAGAGAAAAGCTTGAACGATTCAGAATGATGCTTGGACTCACCAACATCCTTTCAAATTAAGGGGGGTAATGTTGACACCTAATCATCAGGATTGGGTGAATGTAATTAATGTAAATAAATAATAAGGAATATGAACAATCATCAGGAGATGAAGTGAACAGTCTCTTCCTCATGTATATAATAAAGACCAACCTAAAGGAATAATATACGAATTGATTTGGTGGAGTTACTGCTTGGCCTGACAGTATATCCTTATAGCTTGCTGTACCAAACTCATAATTGAACACAATATTTGCAACCAAACTGCTTCTTTGCTTGCATGAGTGGCTGCCATGTATTTTGCCTCTGTAGTTGAAAGTGCCACTATTGTCTCTTGCTCATCCAACTGATTGCACCTCCAAATAAGTTAAACACATACCCACTTGTTGATCCTCCCTGATCTAGATATTTAGCCTAGTCTACGTCAACAAAGCCATGGATATCCAAGACTCTATCCAATCCTGGTCTTCTTTGGCAACACATACCATAATCACTAGTGCCACGCAAATCCCTAAAAACCCGCTTCACTTGTTGGCTTAGAGGGTCTTGACCTAGGTTCAGAGTTTGTTGCGCCAAGCAAAACCCTACACTCCTGACCCTTTTGGCATCAACTCGTGTAGCATGAACTGAAGTCTCACCCGAAGTAATATGGGGGGATGCTGGAACAGAGTTTCCGCATCCAGATATCAATGTGATGTCTTTTTATGTCACAGATATGCCTTTGTGAAGATCTCTAAGCCCTTGGAGCTTGGCCTTGTAATTTCCTTCAAATGGCCCCTAGACCTCTGTGATAGTTTACGATTGGCTTCTGCGAACCCTTAATAGGTAGGTTATTTTTTTACGCACATCATAGATTAGCCTTAGATTGGAATCCATACATATTTGCTTAAGTGCTTAATAAACATAATAGAAAGTATTATAACCTTCGCATAAATACTTAATATGTATTGCGTTCAATTAACAAGACTTATCCAATAGTTTCGAGCATCAATACATTATTATTTCATAAAGACATTCTTTCATCACAACATAAGTTGAAAACCTAAACAACATAATTAAACAAGTAAACACATGAATTTCTCCAACAATCTTCTTTATTGATCTTCAATGTAGGTTATAGACTCAAAAATTTTTTGCACACTCAGCTGCAGGGGTCCACACACTCAGCTGAGAACACTACTCCAAGCCTTTGCGCACTCATCTATAGAGCCTCTTCCTTTTCTAAGACTTACTTCTTTGTGCTAATTCTCTAAGACTCCATTCGTCGTATCCATAGACAAAGATATGGATCTGTTTTAGACTCCTTAAGACACTTATTTTTACAATCCCATGGTTCGCAGACCAAGGGTAGATCTAAAAAATGACTCAATCTTTACATAAACGAGGGTAAAAACCTTTTTTTACTCCTATCTACCTACGCGCTCCGCATCCACAATTCGCGAATACTTTACATCTTTTTGTCAAAATTTACATCAAAACTAGGGGTTTTAACCCAAAACTGACCTAGGGGACCCCATCCCAAGAGGGCCCCAACACAAAGGTTATGACTTGCTCTCGAGTCACTCGACTGGCGTGGTGATCTTACTACAAAGATCTCTCAACTCCACCTGCGCAACTACTACCTCAGCAACACTCTGTGTGGTTCTCTGCTTCACTTGTTCGATGAGCTACTCCGTAGCTGGTCCTTCGCCAACCAACTTGATCTTTTGTTGTCTGAGTTGCAAGTTCATCAGCTTCTCCTGAATGTTGGTTGAGACTTGGTAGGCTTCTTCCAAACAAGGACCCAACCTGGCCTTAAGAACTGCCTCTTTTTTCTGCGTTGTTTCCACTTGTGCAAGGAGCTTCTTTCCCCCCCTGCAACTTGGTGAGGTGCTGCATTGTAGCAATTGAGTGCGCTATCACCCTAACTTCGTCATATTGCTTTTGGAGCTTGCAGATCTCTATGTTCAATATCTGCAGGTTGGGGTCTTCATGCAGGGTTGTCACCAACTCCATTTCTTGTTCAAACAAGGATGTGTAGTCAATGACTCTGAGATCTACAGTAGCCATTCCTTCATTGATGGCGACTCCGTGTTGTTCCCTACCTCGGGCGGAGTCGAACACTGTGATTTGAGCTGCAGCTCCATGATTTTCATGTTGAGTTCAAATTGAACTTGCGCTACTTCTGCCTTTGTCTCGCGGACGCCTGTAGCTAGTTTCCGGATCTTGGCCTCTGGTTGTGATGTGCAACTTTGGCACTATTCTATATGCCTTTGCAATCGTGACCGCCAGCTGGGAGCTCTGCACCTGGATAGTATCCCTTTCTTTAAGGGCTTGCATCTTCTCGGTGAACATTTGTTCATTGTTCACTCGATACTCGTTGATTAAAATGAGAGTGCATTGCTCTCGAGCTCTCAATTCTGCGGTCGCTCCTGCCTGCAGCGCATGAAGAAATTCGTTGGGGAGCGTTGAAATATTTAGGCTGATTTTCTTGAGGGTACTAATGACGATCTTGTCATCGAACGATTCTGTGCTTAGGGACCCTTCAGCAGAGCAACTGTTCTAAGGTCCACTGTCCTTACCGGTTCTTCACCCTGACTTGTCCTTGGTGCTAGGTTTGTCTGTGCGGCGCTCACTTGTCCTGTGGCCACCTGTATTCGGCTAGTTTGGATCTGCAGTTCACGTAGATCCTTCTAGACATTTTCCAACGACTGCATGTACTGTTGCTTGAGTTGCTGCAATAGTTCGGTTGTAGTGTTGCGCACCTTGTCAACAATCTTGTCGAGATCGCCTCTGTCAAGGTGATGGAATCCATCTGCGCTTTAGCCGACTTTGTCTTCTTGCGGGAACCCTCCTCTTGTTGTTCTCTATGCTTCCTTATCCTAAATGGGGTTCTTTGCCCCTCATTGTCGCCACCACCCTCCGCAGACTGCTCTTCCTCGGTTTCAGGCAAAAGGAATTTTCCGCTTTACTCAGAGTTGCGCTGTTCTTATTCAACTTGTTCCTTTGCATTGCGCTCCTTTTCCATTCGAGCCTTCTCTTCAACTTCCTTCTTCCACTACACGGTCAACTTCTGTGCTGCTTGTTTTGTTGCATCCTTTCATTTCTTTTCAGTTGCGCTCCCTACGCCTTCATTGGTGCCTGCATCCAAGTCGGGTGGGGTGTGCCAATCTACTGGGCAATGCTTGATCACTTCATGTATGGCATCATCGATGACCAAATATGACAAATCAAACCACATTTACTGCGGGTCCTTTTGTGCTCGAATGTAGACGCAATGGAAATCTGCCTTGAACTCAGCATACATGGACAACTGCTTATATAAGGTTAGGAACAACCTTGGACATTGGTTGATGGCCACGTGGAAGCTCGCTTCCATCAATACCCAAAAATCTTCGTTTCTGTGACCCGCACGGGTCCTTGGTGGCCCAGAGGGAGGTGGACTGCGTGACCTCCGATAATCCTTCCTTCAATGGAGGAAACTGGCTGTCCTCTGGCAGATCCCATGCGACCAACATAATGGAGAGCAACAACCACGCGTAGTGGAGGGTTTGCTCTCATCTAAGACCTCTCGACAATTTACAAGAAATTCACTGCATAAATATCGTGACCAGTTAAACTACATGCCCTCCGTGCATTGTATAGCTAACTATATCACAGGCACCAAAACCTCGTTCGCACGACACTTCCTCATAAATTTTCTGATCAGTATTTGGGTGGCAATCTTCACCGCGAGATTGTTGATGGATGTGATGGAATAGCCGCACGACTTTTTGATAATATCAAACTTCATTTTCATCTTCTTTGTCAAGTCTCTCTCACCTATCTTTCCGCTAAACTCCTTAGCCGGATTCAAACCCCCATGCGACAAGTGCGTGATCCTGTGGATGAGCATATCCGTGATGGTGGGTATAGGCGCACCAAGCCATAAACACCCATTGTGCACTAGAGAAAGTAGTTGCTACACACAGGTGGTGTTAATATTAGTGCGGTGGTAGTGGGGCACCCACAATAGGTTCAACAACCTGGAGTTCTCCACTTCGCGGATCCATTCAACTGTCTCCAATTCAGTGACACCTGAGTCTGGGTAATGCATGCGCCTCATATAATTTTCTGTCGCGAGGTGAGGGAACTGCTCATGGTCAGTGAGGTATGAATCCTCCATTTTTAACAAGGCAACCTGTGCAAGGTGCGGTCCTTCAAAAGTTCTCTTCTCCGACAATAGGGGCGTGTGAATGAGGAATGCGTCCGAGTTTGGGTCCTTAGGGACCTTCACCTTCCTTGTTCGCGGAGGGATATATTCAGGCAATTTGGTGAGTACAGAGGGATCAATCTCTGGGGGCGTGCTGGTTTCCGGTAGTTTGTCCTAACTTCTTGAGGTAGATGCCTCAATGAAGCTTTTCTTCGCCTCCATAATGTTTCCTTTGCGCATTCTAGATTAAAGCCAACTTCCTTCTCTGGAGCCTTGCGGACCCACCCATTCTCTTCAAGTTGTTTTCCTTTATCATCACTGGTCATGATTCTGCTTCTCAGTATGATATTCACATTGGGATCCTCCTCGCGGGGCTCAACCCTCATCATCTGTAAGTTCTATGTAGGGTATTGAGGCTGTGCCTTCTTCTCATGCATTTTGGCCATCATCACAAGACATTTTTCTATCATATGGTTAAATTGAGTGCAGTATTGGCATGACGACCACGTCTGATTTTGACACTCCTACGCGTAGTGCCCTAGCGTCCTGAAATTATATCAAATAACCTGTCCATGACCTCTACCAAGTCCTCCTCTACCTCGGCCTTGTCCGCACCCCTGATATCCTCCACACGCTCCCCCAATGCTCTGATCCGCAAGGTGAGTTTCTGCTTGCATTCGATATGCAGGCGTCCTTTCCATCATTAATTCGTAGCAACGACAGTGGTGCTCATCGTGGCCCAATGATTTACAGAAATCGCAGAATAGTTGTTGTGGTGTCTGCACAAAGTTTTGCAACAAATGAAAATTATTTGTTTCTTGTTTTTCAACCACTTGACAAATAATGCACCATAGCGTAGGTCTCGTACTTGGTCATATTGGAGTTTCCTGCCTCAGGGGCATTGGTCCCCCTGTGATATAATTCATGAAGACAGGGTAGTGGTCTTTATCATGCCCCTCGTTGTTACAATTGAGGCACCAAACTTTCTCGCACACCTTCGCCTAGCCTCCTTTCCTTTTTTCAAGCTCTACAATTCCAAGCAGAGGTTCTGCAATTGCGAGAGAATTTGTTGAACTTTCAAAGACATGTACTGAATATGCATTTCATGCAATCTCATCACAATTTCCAAGGCTTCTGCCTGAGTCCTTATCTTCTGCTGTGATAAAGAAATCCTCGCGGGGGCAGGAGCAAGGCTATAAACCACTCGTGGTGCTATCTGTGCGCTGCATATTAGCTTAGTAGATCACACATTTCAATCTTTGATCTAACTCCCAGGGCATTTCACAAGCCCTCATCGTGATTTCCTTGAATCTGACTATTGATTGCGATTCAGACTTAGTTTTAATAAATTCTTTGTTCAAAGCGACCTTAGTGTCTGCTAATGATTTCAAAGGGTTATCAGTGCAGTACTTAATGTACCAGGTCAGCGCGCGATCTTGCAGAGCAGTAACCAACTGCGTTTTCTTTATACTATCATCAGTGATCTGCTGCGCAACCCATACAACAGTCACAATGAACCATAACTGATTTGTATCTTCACTCCCTATACCTTTGAAAATTGACAGCTTTAATGAGTTCGTCATGTTGAACAGTGGTGGTGGTGGTGGCGGTGTGGACGAAGTTGTATGATGTGGAGGTGAAGGTGGAGGTGGAGTGGATGGATGATGAGTTCACAGAAAACCCTGCCTTATCAATTGTACAACACTTCGCGGTGAAGCTTGTACAGTTCCGTCATCGTCACTCAAAGGAGGCCTAGTCAACGGGCTATATTCAGGACCTGTTCTCCCTTGATCTCTTAAAAGCTTTCCGCTTCGCGTAGCTCCAAAAATCAAAGCAATGTCATAACTCATTTTTCACATAACAACATCTTAATCCAGGTATTCAAGGATATTAGATACTTACCACGTGGCCCTTTGAAAAATCGTCGCTTTACTTCGCTGTGGCTCACTAAGGTATAAATCCTGAACTCTGTTACAAATCCTCATATGACTCAATCAAGCCAGTGATCAATAACGCGCACGATCTTATCTTCAAAAGCTTCCAACCTCCACACTAGTGTTGGAGTCCACACTATTAGACCGTCAAGTCTCCACCTTCCTTGGTCGTCGGCCAATTTAGCTATCCACTCGTATAACTCGATCGGGAAGGTGCAAAAGAAAATTTCATGTATTTTTATGTAAAATACCTATCCAACCACTGTCTTTTGATAGGGGCAGATACCTGTTTTCCTATGCTGCAAATTCATCAATCTTTCTATCCAATCACTTCTAAATTTCCTTTTTGGTCGGATTCCAATGATGTGACATCGCACATCCCATGAAGCAGATCCCGGTCTCGGCAACAGAAACATTTGTTGGCTTAGAGGGTCCTGACCCAGGTTCAGATTTAGTTGCATTAAACAAAACCATACACTACTGGCCCTTTTGGCATCAACCCATGTAGCGCTGACTAAAGTCTCACTCGAAGCAGTATGGGGCGATGCTGGAACCAAGTTTCCGCATCCAGAGATCAGTGTGATGTCTTTTTATGCCACATATCTACTTTCACATAGATCTCTAAGCCCTTAGGGCTTAGCCTTGTAATTTCCTTCAAATGGCCCCTAGACCTCCGTGATAGTCTATGATCAGCTTCTGCGGACTCTTAACAGGTAGGTTATCTACTTACGCGCATCATAGACTAGCCTCAGATCAGAATCCATACAGATTTGCTTAAGTGCTTAATAAACATAACAGAAACCATCGCGTAAATACTTAACATGTATTATGTTCAATTAACAAGACTTATCCAATAGATTCACACATCATGTAATATTCCTAATTAGCTATGGCTAATTGGAATATTCGATTTTGTTTGATTGTTGCCTTCTATAGTTATTTGTAAATAAAAAGTGAGGAAGGGGGAACATGACTCACTTTAGAATAAAAAGTCACTTTCTAGGTAGCACAACGTTGTGACTTAAGGGCAACCAAGGGGGCCAAAGGGGGACACAGAAATGGGGCCCACGCAAACACATGGTGGGACTGCGTAGGAGGGAAGGAACACATGGCAAGAAGGGGATCACGCAAGAGAAGGTGAGCCTAGGGATTGTGACAAAGAGGCTATAAAATAGAGAGGAACCCCCTCATTTGGGATCATTCTGGTTATGAGCATTTGTAATAATCATTTCGACTTAGGGCACGCTGACTGTTTAGCTAGTCTGCAGCACTGTTTAGTGCATTGAGTGTCTCCGTTCAGAGATCTCACCCTTAGCCCCGGGGGACTTCGAGTGCCTACTCGGGAAAGGTATTTCCATTGGCATTCCAACAGTAGATTCATTAGCATTTCAGTAGCAGTTTCATTAGCATTTCAGCAGCAGTTTCATCAACGTCTTTAAGGAACTACGTAGAACCCCAAGGGGGGATTTTTGGGGGTTGGCCATTTCAAAAAAGCTTTCTACGTTTTTCTGGGTTTTTTGAGTAGAGTCCAATTCTAGAGTTTCAACTTTTTCTGAGGAGCGGAGCAACGCCAAATCCTCATTCGATTTCCAGCAGCAACAACAGCACGACAGTTTCCCAGCAGCTGGGACGTAGATCAGTGTGAGGCCATTCCAAGAAAGCTTTCTGGCTTTTTTCTGGGTTTCTTGAGTAGAGCTCGAATCCAGAGTTTCAACTTTTTCTGTGGAGGGGAGTAGCCCAAAATCATCATTTGCTTTTTAGCAGCAGTAGTAGCACAACAACAACATCCAAGCAGAGAGGCCATTCTTGTCATGATGAGAGTATTTCTTCACTTGCCTTGTGCAAGTCGAGGTGCCATCTGTCTAATCACCTCTTGTACTCATTTATTGCTCAGTATAATAAAATGGCTTAGCACTTCTCGCTGCATTTCTTGTGTATCTGCTTATATTTCTGGTTTACATTATTTTACGCTGTTTCACTGTTATTTTATCACTTATGGGTTATTATATCATTTTCACATATTTGGTTGGAGTTTTTGCGGGGTTTGAGGAATATTCTGGGTTAGGAATATTACAGTGGTATCAGAGCATAGATTTGGCTCAGCTTGTGGAGCTAGTAATCTATGACACCGGGGAAAAAACCCTATATCTGTTATAGAGGTCAAAGATACAGAGACACTGGGCGTAGGTTGGAGAATACCTATGGAGAGGGAGATTGTGTTCCTGTGGCAGATGCAGAACAAGAGGAACCTGTGGTAGACGCAGAACAGAGAGAGCCAGTAGTGGACGTAGAGTAGATGGCAGACGAGGACGGGAAGATATTTGCGGATATGCTCCTTAAATCAGTGCAAGATCTGTCGAGGAAGATTGAGGTGATGGGGCAGAGATTCACGACAGTAGAGACCAGACAGCTGGAGAGCCCACGAGTTTTTCAGATCGGTGAGGGATCAAGTGCATCCCATCACTTGCCAGAGCAGCGTGATACTGCGCAGTAGGGGGCCCCACATGCCACTACATGCTCTACCATGCCCACCTTCTTAGGAGCAGACACAGGGGTTGCAGCCCAGCAGGAGGCAGAGCCCGGGCATATGGGC
Source organism: Pinus taeda (assembly GCA_000404065.3). Taxonomy (NCBI): domain Eukaryota; kingdom Viridiplantae; phylum Streptophyta; class Pinopsida; order Pinales; family Pinaceae; genus Pinus; species Pinus taeda. The sequence goes on from APFE030574946.1 coordinate 433,379, forward strand.
AATTATTTTGCAGAGTACCAAGCCTATGGGCAGGAGTTCAGGGAAGCCCTCTCATTTAGAGATTTTTTTCAGCTCTAGCGGGATAGCAAACCCCGTGATCACCGCAGAGGGTACTGGCATTACCATGATGGCGACATTTGTTATCACCCCAAGAAACTCTCTTAGGTTGTATATCAAAGATGCTCGGGAACATTACAAACTCAACAAAAATGTTGGAAATATGGTGGATGAATGAAAAAAATGCTGCATATTCAAGCTAGATAACCACTTCTATTGTGCTTATCCCCAGACATGGGTGAACACCCCCGGACTACAAGGCTTTAGACCACCAATTACTCACAATTTGAGGATTTAGTGGAAATAGAGAATACTGACCACACCAGCAGATGCAAAAGACCATGTGATGGCCGGCTGCAACCAGTGAAGAGGTCTGTAAATCTATTATCTAATGCACAGACAGGATGACAACTCTCTAGCATTAAAACAACAGAAGATTGCATACAAATTCAATGATACAAGCTAGATTCAAACACAGAGGTGGGATGACAGCCCCTCTAATGCTAAACATCTACATCACATGAATAAATGCATAACAGGCACATCGTGGAACAAAGAAGAAGAAGTGGAAAGTGAGCAATTAACAACAAAAGAAACTTGCATTAGCTAAAAATGAAGACCAGACACTGCAGGTATCGCAGTAGTTACAGTCTCCAGAAGTTGAAGCTTACAACAAAATAACATTCATCAACCCTGATTACATCTGTTTTTTGGGTATATATAGAGTTTAATTAAAAAATTACTCTGCTGCTCCATGCGTGGAGGGGTCATAATGGACCACCAACCGCTTTAATCAGATGATATGGGTCTCTGCTGCAACCTGCTACTTTAATGAATAAATTTGATCTTTTCTGCTGCTCGACAATTTTCTCAGGTAACTGGAGTATCGTATGGGATGACATCCCATAAATGTTAAATGCACTGGTTTGCTTGAGGCACGTCCTTTGCCTTCTCGGCCATTCTTCTTGTTGAATGCGGTGGTTGAAAAAATAATTGCGCCGAGTACTGAACACTGGCCACCTACGTCCTTTCAGGAGTATGAATTTGGCTATGTTGCACTGTCTAGGTTCCTTGATTACTTCTGTTGCGGGCTGCATTGTTGTGTTATCGCCTTTCTGCTTCCAACCCTCTGTCTCTGTCTCTCGGCCTCTTTTAGGTGATGGGATGGCTATTCGGGCCTTTGTGATCTCTTGAAAATGCCTAACAATAATTATTTTCCGTTGTAAATGGAAAATGCCGTAACACTGAGAAATCCCGCCCATTCTGCTTCTTTCGGACTTCAAAAGTCCTTAAGCATGATTAATCCTTTTATCGGGTCCACTTTTCAGGTTGTTACTGTTAGTGTCGGTCTTGAGCCCTCCATCGGTGATCAAAAGCTCTTTACATATGCATAGGTAGGTGTCTCATCAGTATCGGTTTTGCATCCCGTTAGGCATGCCATAACACTGATGGAGGAGCTGGTCTTTGTTCCCTTCTTGGCTTTGCTGGATCAGGTCATATTATTTGAATGAGCTTGTGTTACACTTGTTTTATTTTTGTCTTGAAATGCCAAGTCTAGGTCTAGGGTTTTGGTCAAAATCACTGCAACGTCATGAGTCAAAGGTCTAATAGTCCCCAGCAAGCCGGAAGGAGGTATGTAAATATGTTCCATTGATATTTTTCATCAGCTACAGCTCATTTATACCTTGGATTTAAAAAACCTGTTTTTAAACCCAAGGTCATGTGAAATTTGCAAAAATAAGGAAAATTTTCAAAATTCTTCAGAATGCTGGCAATAACCCTGGTTTCCTCGCCAGAGTCCATCAAATAGTCAACCTGCAAAAAGAACCAAGTGAAAGCACTCAAAAGATCAATTTCAGGCAAAGTGACTTAAAAAACAATGTTAAATTAAATGTCAAAACATACAACATTAGAAAGTGGGTTTGACGATTTAATTTTTCTAATGTGGACCTATAAAGACTAAATTTCCCTCTTCATGGCCTCATTATGCATTTGCAAGTTTGCAAAACACAAGAGAGAGCAAAGGAAGGCGATTTGCAGCATTTCGATCATTTCTTGGGGAGCGACCACTCGAAACAGGGGTGCGACCAGTTGGGCGGGGTGCGACCACTCAGCGCCACTCCCACAGTGCGATTTCATAAGGGGTGTGACCACTCGAGCCTGGGTTTGCCAGAAAATTGCCAAATCGATTAAATCGCCCTCCCAAGTGCCAAATCGACTAGGTAGGCTCTAAATTCACCAATAATGCCAAGGGATGATTGAATAATGATGTGTTGAATGGTTTTATCCTTTAAGATTTGCAAGAGAAATGGTGAATTTGGCTGTTGATAATGTAGGCAATTATGCTAGGGTTTGTGTGTTTCTCAAGGTTTTAATTCCTTCTTACCCCCCCTGTTCCCTTTTAAATTAATTTCACAAATGTTGATACATGTTTATCTCTTATTTCACTTAT
>APFE030574946.1:443950-509665 GCA_000404065.3 Pinus taeda
TAGACCTAGGTGATAGGGGGGATGTCAGGTTAACAATACCCCGAGTAAAAACTTTGAGGGGGGTAAGAGCTAGAGTGAGCAGGATTGTCTCACTTAGCAGGTTTGGCTGGATTTAGTCAAGGAACCCCAAGTCAAGTTTAAGGGGGGAAATTGTTAGGTAAACTTGACTCAGGATAGAGTCAAAAGTTGACGAGGTTAAATAGTGATGGTTTTGGGGCACATGGTATTGTACACCCATGGTATTCTGCCCGTGGTATTAAATGTAATGGAGCCTATAAAAGGCTGGAAGGACTTCATTGTAAAGCATGGCCTGGAGGTGAGCGGTGAAGGCTCACTTGGCCGGATTGGCCAAGGTTTTGGCCAAGGATAATGAAATTTCATTATGATTTGGTTTTTCCCCGGATTTGGGGTTTTCCCGGATAAACATGTGTATTTATGTGTTTATGGTTATTGCTGGTTAATTTTATATTTATTTCTCTAAGTAATTCTCGGTAATTAATTTATGTTCTTGGGTAAATTTCTTAACACCAAGAAAGACATTACTTTGGCTCCTGAGACCTTTTGCAACAAATGCTTCATATTTGGTAGGGATAATTATCTTTCTTTGAGCATTTGTTTAGATTTCTAAAATCAACACATAGTCTGATTTCTTCACTCTTCTTCCTCACCACCACTAGATTAGCCACCCATTTTGAATATATGATAGGGACTATGATCTTAGCAGCCAATAATTTTTTTATTTCTTTTTCAATCAATGGAAAAAGCATAGGATTTATTGGTCTCAGCTTCTGTTTGAAAGGGATGGTGTCTTTCTCCAGAGGGATTTTGTGCTGGATTACGTTTTTATCATACATTTTCAGAGCACTATACTCCCATGTAAACACATCAGCAAACTGCCTCATTAATTTTTAGTATTCAGCACTTTGATCAGCTGACAAACGAGTGGACAAGTTTACATATCTAGGCTGACTTGGACTTCCTATATCATGCTTACAGGCTGCAGATTTGTATTCTTTTTGGGCAACCTTGTAAGACACATCATTTTGGTCAAACAGTCTCTCAAGAGGAATTAGACCCTTAGGAATATGATTTTTGGGAAGCTGAACAACACTGTCTTTACCAATTTTATTTCTAAGCTGGGACTTGGGGTTTTCTAATAAGGCTTTATTGTCTTGGTCAATTTACATTTCGGAAAACTCATCAATGACTTGCATAAATCTATTTATCTCATCATCATCATAAAAAACTTTCCAATGCTAGACATTATCAAGCAAGGATGGTCTATACTTCACTTGGACTTCATACACTAGTCTGGGAGGCATTGGAGAGATAAATAGACTAGCAGACACAGCAACGGAATCAACAAGCTGATTTTGGGCTCTAGGAATGTATGAAATACAGAAATAATCAAAAGAATTTCTGATTCTCCATACCTCATCTCTGTATGCTTTCAGCCTTGGGTGCTTTGCTTGAAATGTTTTATTTACTTGTTGAATAATCAAATCAGCATCTCCAAACACCTTTATGCATCTAATTCCTCTGTCTTTTGCTGTGTTGAGGCCCAATAACAGAGCTTCATAGTCTGCTATATTGTTGGTAACTTGGAAGGTCAGCTTAAAAGACAACTCTGTGCTTTCTTGTTTTGGAGATACCAGCACCACCCCTGCTCCTGCATTCTCCCTGGAACATGCTCCATCGAAGAACATCTCCAAAACCTGATTTCCTTGCTCTTCCTCGGCCTGAACTATTAGTTTCCTGAGCTGCATTGAGGCCTTATGAGATTCTTCTATTTGGAGGATACATGCTCCAAAATCAGTATCCACTGCATATATGGGATGATTTTGTTAGAGCCTAGATTTACCTCATGCTGAAAAGGTAAGCTTCTAGGTCCACATCAAACCACGCTAAGCCTCGTAGCTAGCTCTACGAGGATAGGAGAGGGCTCTCTCCGGGTCAATCTCGGAAAAAGATAATCAGATGGGGCTTGAGATGACCAATTTAACAACTAATATTAGGCTAGGTATGAAGTGCAAGGATTGATTTGACTTTTTTGGGGGATTTTATTGGAAAAAGAGAAAGGCAAATTTGGGTCCGGGGATGAGGCACAAATTTTGCAGAGTTTTGATTGGGGCAAAGAAGGCAATTGTTTTGATGCTTTTAGAATGAATAAATGGATGGATCAGATTGGTGAGGAGCCAAGGAGGGAAAGAGAGTCTCAAGAGTCCTCCTCAAACAGATGAAAACATTGAAAATTAAACAAAATTTCAAGGCAGAGCACAACAGTCCAATGAATTCTACCTTAATCACTCATTTGTTTAATTTCAGAAGCAAAGAGAAGGGAAAATAATACACATAAACATCAGTGAAATTACAATTACATAGAGAAAAACACCATCAAAACACAGAGCCACATGGATCCCAACAAATGCTGCAAAACCTTGGTCTTTCCTTTGCCAAAAATGCAGAGATAGAATGTACAATGATGTGCCAAGCAATCCCAAGTGTCCAACCCTGACAATGACTCATAAAATACATGATATAGATTAGCCGAACCCATTCCCTTGCCTCTAGGGGTCTAGCTCATCATTCAAGGATTTGTTTCAACCAATTCTAAACAAAGCACTAAAATCTAGGCAATCAAACAACTTGCCTCTATATGATAGGAAACTGATTCATTCATTAAATTTTCACTTTTTAGTGAATGAATCCTCTAGAACAAGTAAATATGTGCCAAAATTACATCATAGTCATCAAGTTACATCAAGATAGATCAATAATTACATCAAAAATCAAAACTAGTCAAAACTGGGCGAATTTCTGAGTTGTACAGTGAAAAATAGGCAAAAATCCTCTATGCGTCGCGACCAGAATCTCTATGCGTAGCACAACTTTGGGGCTAATTTTGAGGCACTTCCCAAAGTCCAAATTGGGCCCAAGATAGCTCGTTGGAAATATCTATCTGTCTACTTTCCAACCCAAGTGAAATTTCTGGATTTGGATGTTATTTGCCCCTCCAAAACTTCATTCTCGCAAGACTGCTTCTATGGGTGAAAAAGGTGGCAGAAAGGTCATTTTTGACATGTTTTTGACCCTTTAGGCAACCTAGAACTTGATGAAATCCTTAAGTAATCCATGAGCATGCATAAATTTTCAAGAAAAATCCAGAAATACAAATTTTTCTTCCAGAAGATCTCCCAATTATAAGCGCGTGCCAAGTGGTGCTACGCGTTGGGCGGAAAAACATGTTTTAGACCAAAATTTTCAAAATTGACAAAATTTTCTCCAAAATCCTTGAAATTTGGGCTGGACCTTCTCTATCAAGTGTCATGCTGGCTAAAGAGGCTTCGGCTAATATTTGAAGACGGTCATGCTCCTTTTGCCTCTTTTATCTCTTTGTTGCCTTTTTCAGTTTTTCCTTTAGATTTCTTATTCATGCCTTGGAACTCATATTTCGAGCCCTGTAATGGAAAACCATGTGTCTCAACAATGCTTTATCCCTATCGTCCTTGTTCAGCAGTCTCTCCAAGTGGATGTTGATTCTCTCGAGCCAAGACTCCCGATCCTCATTAATCTCTTGCTCCAATGAAGTGAACTCAATCCTCCTCCTTTGGGCAGCTTAACGATTCTCCCGGATGTTTTGTAACTCCATGATTGCTTTCTGATCTTCAAGCTGTTTGTTACTTTGCTCCAAGTATTTCATGGTCCACTTAACCCTTTCCAAGTCCAGGGACAAGACTTTGATCTCTATCTGCTGCTCCTGGATGATCTCTCGAAGATGTGCATTTTGCAGGCCCATGTCTGTATCGTCATCCTGAACAAGAATAAAGTCCCGCTCACCTGAAGGCCCCTTGTCCTGCATTGGCCTCTTGACTCTGTCCTATACCTGTGCTACTGATGGCGACAACGAGACCCCTTCCACCCCAGGTGGAGAGAGTACTCATCGAGCTCCTACAAACAATCCCCTCGTGCCTCTCTGATAGGTGACATATGTCGGCACACTAGTAGTCTCTGCCTCTTGACCTCCATGCTGCTGTGAAGGTTCACCCCCATCATGGAAAACCTCTTGAAGAACTGCTGAAGCTGTGAAGAACTCACGGGAAATGAAGTCTTCCCATGTGATACCTTGCAGGCCAAGCTGATGTACAACAATGATCTTGATGAGCGCATAGTGATAAATGTTATTGTACTGCTGTTTAGGAGCCTTCTTTTGCATAAGAGTGGTCATTCTCTCGATGTTTCAGAACATCAAATATGGAATGTTCATCAACCTTAATCTCGTGAAATGCATCAATAACCTGATATGGTATGCATAGAGGCATGAGAAGCGGCCCTCACAACTGAAGTATCTGATGATGAGTCTCATCAATGGCGCATAAGATTGCTTCAGAAACCGGAATGGGAATACCCTGCTGAGCTGCCTCAAATAGCTAGGCCTGATGTAAGGTTCATAATATGCTCTATCCAGCTGCTGCCTCTTGTTCCACTTTTCGCCTATATTCGGTATTCCGGTGGCCTGAGAAATGGTTTCTGGTGTCAAGGTGAAGTTTACTCCAGCAAGAGTAACATGACCATCATGCAAGTGTAAAACGAACAACCGAACTAACTCCGGATGATGCTGGATCTGAGCAATCATCTCACAATACTGAAAGCATGATTGTTGCTGAAATCATGTCATTGCAAGCGGGCAGGCTTGAAATTGAATCAAGGAAGTGGGCTCTTCTCTAACATGTCTGCCACTTTTTAGAGGCCTTCTCGGCACATTAAGCTCAGTGGTTGAGTCACTGTCTTGCTCATATTCTGAAGTGAACAAAGTTCCTTCTATAAATTAATTACTCCAAAATACTTGGAATGTCAAGATATCCATTTAGAATATAAATATTATATTAAATACAATGAATAAGAATAAGAATGATAATGATTTACAATGAGAACAAGAAGCTTGCTTATATATCACGCAAGCGTTTCTTCATGAAGAGTCATGTCCTATTAGACATGCCTCTTCAACCTAATTATTAGCTTAACTTAACTATTATTTATGATTATTATCTTTTACATTATATTTATATATTTTATTCGTTACATTGCCTCCTTCCTCAAAAAGCTTTGTCCTCAAAGCTTGTCGATGAAAAAAGGCTTGATCTCTTTTTCGGCTTTGAAAGTCTTTCTCTCTTGGAACAATCATCTTTGTCGATACAAGCTGATATGATCCTCTTAGTGACAAACAAAATTGTCGCACTGAGAAGGGATCAGACCATCCCAGATTAATTTTCTGTATAGTATTCTGATCACTGGAATTTTGTAACGACTTGTCAGCGTAAGACTGGATGGATGTTACGTCATTATTCTCTGAAACATTAATTTGTTGTCTTTAGTTTGAATGGTCCTGATACGTAGCTTGGTTGATTTGTCTACTGTCGTGATTCAGATGTCGATATAAAGTTTTTAGATTTTCTTTTGGTGATGATGTTGTTGAATTGGTTATGGAACATTCACTTGGGATGTCCATTGTCTGAACTGCAACATCTAAGTGTGTCATTTCTTCAACTAACTTGTCTTCTTGAGTTGTCATATTCACTGAATCGTTATTCGTTCCCTTATTTTCAACTTGAATTGTTGTGACTGCAGATTTCAATACTTCTTCTTGAGTGACGTGTTCCAACTTATCTTTTAATGCTTTCTTATCCTCCTTAAGTTTCTTAATTTGATTGAGTAGACTTTGATTATGGTTTCTCCGACGTAAAATTTCTTTGGTTTTTGATTCATCAACCTTATTTTTAGCGTTTTGAATTTTATTTTTTTCATTTTTTAGATCTCTGATTTGTTCTGATAAATTTTTATTAAGGTTCTTTAAACGCAAATTTTCCTCTTCTTGTTCTGATAAATGCTGCTTGAGTTCTTTCTTTGAGACTTTAGTCTTCTTTACTTGTGCTAGTAATTTTTTGACGTGGTCCTTGAGACGAGAAATTTCTTCGGCCTTTTCCATTATTTCTTTGTAATGTATATCCACAACATTTTTATGTTCACATTCTAACACTTCCTTGCTTTGTTGAATCTTGGCTATTTTGTCATTCTCTTGATCTTTTAGCTGCACTTTCTCGGTATACTAGATAACATCATTCTGTGGAAGTTATGATGGATATAGAGAATCTAGGAAGGAATTCATTCTCTTTCTCTCCTCAGCCCGTCGCTCGATTGATTGTTTTTGTTCCCAACTCAGGGATTCCATATCTTTTTTTTTTTTTTTTTTTTTTTTTCTTTTTTTCTTTTTCTTTTTTTAAATACCTTTAAAGCTTTATTACTCCTTCAAAACTTGTCGTTTATGCGCCTTTTTTTAAAATAATCTCTCTCACTTTCTGTTAAATAAAATTGAACCCTAAACTTTATATTCCTTTATCCTTTACTTATATCTTTGGCCACTTCCGATTTTTTTTTTTTACTCTCTTTTTATATAATTTCTCCCTTTTTTTTATATGATATATTCTCTTTCCTCTTATTTATTTATTTATTATATAATTCTCTTTTAACTCTCTTTTTATAAAAAATATATAATAATAATTTTTTCTTAATATTATTAATTATAATTATATATATTTTATAATTTAATTTATATATATTATAAAAATTATAATTATATAAATTTAATATACTTTTTTGAAGACCTGCTTTCCTTTTATATGTAACTCTATGAGGCTCTATATGTATCCATTTCTATAATTATAATACAATACTTTTTTTTTCTCAATAAATTTGGATGAGACATGACTCTTGGTACGGTCACAATCTTTAGATTTGAACGATTAAAATTATTTAGATCACACCTTTTTTTTCTCCAATGTTATCAAAATATCTTTTACTTTTAAAATACCATGGGCTATTACCATGGGTTGTTTCTAAAACCTCGATTAATGTTCTCCACATAAAATGTAAAACTTACCACTAGTTTCTAAAACCACGGGCAATTATCATTGATTTCTAAAATACCATGGGCAATTACCATGGGTTGTTTCCAAAACCTCGGTTAATGTTCTCCACGTACAATGTAAAACTTACCACTGGTTTCTAAAACCACGCGCTTCTCCACGTAAAAAGTCTTAAATATACTTGAAAAGGTTCCCGCTTATCTTTATCATGCACTTTTTTATCAATAATGTAAAACTTTTTTTTATATATATATTTTTTTCACTTTTTTGTTTGTTTGTTCAGAATATATTATTTCCTTTCCTCTTTTTTTTTTATATACCCTTCTTCTTTATTCTTTATTATTATTATTTTTTAATTAGTAGCAAATGGCCAAAGACCTAAAAAATGGAGAATCTCCCAATGTGTGATGCTTCAATTATGACAGCAACAAGGTTGATGATAGGTTGATAGCCAAAGGCTTGGTGATCAGCCAAATGTGACTCTGATACCAAATGAAGCGAACAAAGTTCCTTCTATAAATTAATTACTCCAAAATACTTGGAATGTCAAGATATCCATTTAGAATATAAATATTATATTTAATAAAATGAATAAGAATAAGAATGATAATGATTTACAATGAGAACAAGAAGCTTGCTTATATATCACGCAAGCGTCTCTTCATGAAGAGTCATGTCCTATTAGACATGCCTCTTCAACCTAATTATTAGCTTAACTTAACTATTATTTATGATTATTATCTTTTACATTATATTTATATTATTTATATATTTTATTCGTTACATATTCTTGCTCATATGATGAATCTATTTTTTTCATGGTGCTGCAATGTGTATGTTTGATTGGTTTGACAAAGAGAAATAGGTGTTTTATTTCCACTGCCAAATGTGCCAAAGGGAAATGAGGGACTGTGAGGAATATGGGACAGTGGGAAAAGTGGATGATGGAGTTTACCAAGTGAAATTTAAAATGTGCAAACAGTCACTTTGAGGGATGTGGGGACTTAGGGATTTTGCAAGTGATATGGAAGAGGGAGAATGATAGGCACTGATAGGATTTTAGGATAGGGAAAATGGGAAGTAGGGATATAAGTGATTTGGGAGGTTAGAGGATAAGGGATTAACTATAATGATAGGATTATGAAGGGGAAGGGATCACAAGTGGGACAAGAAACTTGACACCAAAATCATAATTTCAAAACACCAATTTCACAACCCCAAAGGAGCAGCTTTTGATATACAGGGTTTATATTCTCATGCCTTGAACCTTTAAATCTTTCCTCAAACAATACCCAACACAAGCTAAATTCAATGGAAGAACTCTTGAACTTACTTGGAGCAGAAGAAATGGCGTGTTTTTGATTTTTGATGATAGAAGTGATATAAATCTGGCCTGTTGGCTCTATGTGCCACGCATAAACCCAGTGCGCCGTGCCTCCTAGATGCGCCGCGACAGTGCAAATTTACACAGAGAATTTGCGCCCAATGCGCCTCGCGGTCTATGTGCACCGCGACCTCCTTCAACGCCCCGCGCGCACCTTCAACACATAGTCTCGGCTCACAAACATAAAATGTGCTCCTCCAACACTCAAGCCGATTTCATTTGACCTCTTGGAATAGCAATGGATGTTTCAAGCAATGAACATGTCTAATGGAATGATGGGTTTGATTTTTATTGAAGCCACGATGATTTTTTGTCTTGGAGGTTCTGTGCGTTGCGCGCAAGCCCAATGTGCCGCGCCTCGTGGATGCGCCGCGCCAGTGGAGAAAAGCACTGTGGAAATGTGCCCAATGCGTCACGCGACCTATGTGCACCGCGCTCTAACCCAATGTGCCGCGCGCACCCTAAACACAGTCTTGGCTTTCAAAATGGCCCTCTCACCACTAACTTCGACTTTCTACCTTGATCTTCTTGGATGCAAATGACATTGAACACATAGAAATATCTTTATAAAGACATGGCTTTGATTTTTGTTTCTCTAAAACTCATCTTTGTAATGTTTGGCATTGACACTTTTTCACATTTTAATACAACTCTGTTTTTCAAATTTCCTTTTTAATTTTTGGCTAAACGATGACTTCTTACTTGATTTTTTGCAAGGATGGTGGCGTTGAACTTCAGTAAAGGATGACCAGAGTCTGCATTTGAAGTACTACATGACAGAAAAATTTAAAAATACATATTTATTACAAACAATTAATTTGACGATTTCCTCTTCAAAACAGAGTTTTGAAGAGGAATCATCTTTGAGCATTCTTGATGATAACAATTTAAAATGGAAACTTATTTTGACCCTCCCTCTGGCCTGCTAGGTATATTGGACACTTTGAGGACTAAATCAACTAAACCCTAGACCTAAAAAGGCCCTAAACCCTTAAATAACTCTTTACTGACAAAGAGATTAGGACTGTAAGTGGCCTTAAAACTTGATTTTGATGAACAAACCTAAGCCAACAGGGCAAGGCATGAGGGGTAATGAATGATAAGACTCTTCCGTTATATTATGGCATGCCCCTAGTGGAATGAAATTGAGTGAATCGAATGAGACACCTAAAAAATGAAATGCAAAAGAGAAATTTTGATCGCTGACAGAGGGCTGACGAGACCGACTCTAATAGATTTGTAGGACTCTTCTCATCACTGATGATATATGCCAATTTTGGTTCTCTATACAATCTCCTGCTTTCTCCTCCAAACAATGGGACAGTGGCATAAGATAGATCATTTTGTAAGGTCCCGTCTAGTCTCTTAATCCATCCTCTTGACAACAGCATGCCAAATTTAGGAGGGACATCAGCCACCACTTTGTCCATTACCATGCTCTTCATGGACAACTGAGTTAAGGTAATTGCCAGGTCTTTGATTAATCCTAGGCACTTCACTTTCCTTGAATCAAAAGAGAATAAATCATGATATGGTTTGGTGATATCAAGGCCTAACTCTTCCATGATAGCTTTAGGCATTAAATTGTGGCTGGCCCCTGTATCTAGTAGGCAATTCTGAAGGATTTTATCATATATGGTCAAGGAGACATAAAAAGATGGAGAATTATTATCAGCGAGTTCAATCATGGGGTTGAGCACAATGGCAGGCTTATCATCTTGCAACTTGACAGAGTCAGTAGAGGTTTGTGTGGTTTCTAGCTCAAGGGCTTCAAAGATAGGGTTTCTAAATACTTCACTCTTCACCAGCTCTACTAGAGGCACATATATTTTCAATTTCTAGACTTTTGACTCAAAGCTGAAAGAAGAAAATAACTTATCAGAACCTTTTACCTCTTGAACTGGAGCTTTGAGGATGACTGGATCACCTGCTGGTCTTCTTTGTTTGACATTCTGCGATTCTGCTTGGACAACAACTCTTTGGGCAGGATTCTCCTTGGAATTTTTTGCATTGGATCTCATATTGTATCCCTACTGCTGTTTAGTTTGTAGAACAACTCCTCTGTCCCACTCCTGACTGTTTTGTTCTTGCAGTAGTGATTCTTCATAAGCAGCCAAAGTAAAAAATACAACGCTGCCTTTGTCTTCCATGCAGTGAATTTCATCCTCATCTTCTTCAAATCGTTCCTCCTCCGTGACTACATTTTGGAAAGGAGCTTTAACTTTATGATCTTCCTTTGATTCTTCACCCCTTTGCATAATTTGTAACTGCTCATTTTCTCTTCTGAAAGGATTTGGATTTCTTGGAGCAAATGTGTTTCGCTGCCTTGTTTTCCCTGAATTCTGCTCAACCATTAGCTTAGAAATTTCAGCAGCCAATGACTTTATCATCTTAGTCATTTTGTCCAATTTAGGCTCCGAAGATGATGCAGATGAAGTAGAAGCCTGACCTCTCTTCCTCCTTCTGTCAGTTTGACTTTTTAGCTTTTCTACAGCCATAATATTAGATTCCACCTCTAGTGTTGCATCTTGCATATCAGCTAGAGTGGCACATATCCTTTCTCTCAATAACAAGCAGAAATCATATTTAAAAGCATTGGCATAAGTGAGTTTGGTAGAGGTGGGAGTAGGCTTTACCTCAACTGGTATTTCACTGTACATTCGATTGAATCTTTTACTAAATTCAGGCAAAGATTCCCCATTTTCCCTCTTCAGGCTACCAAACTCAGTATGATAATACAAAAAGTCTCTTTTGTCTCCCCAGTGCTTCAAAAATGCATCATCTAAGGCTTTAATATCAGCAATAGATCTAGGAGTCAACTCTCTGAACCATTTTCTGGCCTCTCCATCAAGGATCTGAACGAAAACTCTCATTCACACATCATTTTCACTAATATATACTGTAAAAGGCTTCAAGGTGTTCTTCAGCTATTACCCCATCTGTACCAGTGAATTTGGGCATATACTTCTGATATTCTCCCACAGGGATGGGATTAAAAGGAACAGGCAAAACCAGAGGTCCATATCTAGCAGCAACAATTCTTTCTATCCTCGTGGGTGCTTGCTGGCCTACCATGACTGGGGTATGTGGAAGGACACCGATAGATTGAGTAGTATGAAACAATGAAATGTATGACAAAGAGACAGGGATGTTATGGACTGTATGGGAAACTTTCTTTGGACTGAGATTCAAATGGGAAGTAACTGAACAAGGAGCTTTGTAAGTCTCTAAAACTAATTCTTCGCTATCAGTACTAGGCTCTAAATCCTCAGACTGTATATCTTCAACCAAAAACTTCTCATGCAGAGGCAAATAATATTTCTTGGGTTTACTTGATCCTGATGCTCCTTTTTGTGATGTTTTCTTCTACTTAACGATCTTCTCAGGGTCAGGCACTGGTTCAGCTGGTGATTTCTGAGGATTTCTTCGAGTGTGTCTCACAAACTAAGCCAGAACTTCAATGTGGAGTCGCCAAAGGTTGGTCTTCATCCAATGGAGTCGCCAGATAGATGATTACAACCAGAAATGTGACTAGACTTTGTCTATCATCAAAATCTAGAACTGTGTCATCTCCCAGGGAAGCTGAGCTTCGATCTCCTTTCCCCAACAACGACACCAATTAATGTTATCACCCCAAGAAACTATCCTAGGTTGTATATGAGAGATGCTCGGGAATATTACAAACTCAACAAAAATGTTGGAAATATGGTGGATGAATGAAAAAAATGCTGCATATTCAAGCCAGATAACCACTTTCACTATGCTTAACCCCAGACTTGGGTGAACACCCCCAGACTACAAGGCTTTAGACCACTAATTACTCACAGTTTGAGGATTTAGTGGAAATGGAGAATACTAACCACACTAGTAGATACACAAGACCATGTGATGGCTGGCTGCAACCAGTAAAGAGGTCTGTAAATCTATTATCTAATGCACAGACAGGATGAAATCTCTCTGGCATTAAAAAAATAGAAGCTTGCATACAAATTCAATGATACATGCTAGATTCAAACACAGAGGTGGGATGATAGCCCCCTTAATGCTAAACATCTACAACACATGAATAAATGCATAACAGGCACAACCTGGAACAAAGAAGAAGAAGTGGAAAGTGAGCAATTAATAGCAAAAGAAGCTTGCATTAGCTGAAAACGAAGACTAGACGCTGCAGGTATCACAGTGGTTACAGTCTCCAGAAGCTGAAGCTTACAACAAAATAACATTCATCAACCCTGATTACATCTGTTTTTTGGGTATATATAGAGTTTAATTACAAAATTGCTCTACTGCTCCATGCATGGAGGGGTCATAATGGACCACCAACTGCTTTAATTGGCTGATATGGGTCTCTGCTGCAACCTGCTGCTTTAATGAATAAATTTTATCTTTTCTGCTGCTCGACAGTCTTCTTAGGTAACTAGAGTATCGTATGGGATGACATCCCATAACTATTAAATGCATTGGTCTGCTCGAGGTAAGTCCTTTCCCTTCTCGGCCATTCTTCTTGTTGAATGTGGTGGTTGAAAAAATAACTGTGCCGAGTACTGAACACTGGCCACCTGCGTCCTTTCGGGAGTATGCATTTGGCTATGTTGTGCTTTCTAGGTTCCTTGATTACTTCTGTTGCAGGCTGCATCGTTGTGCTGTCGGCTTTCCGCTCCCAACCCTCTGTCTCTGTCTCTTGGCCTCTTTTAGGTGATGGGATGGCTATTCGGGCCTTTGTGATCTCTTGAAAATGCCTAGCAATGATTATTTTTTGTTGTAAACAGAAAACGCCGTAACACTAAGAAATCCTGCCCATTCTGCTTCTTTTGGACTTCAAAAGTCCTTAAGCATGATTAATCCTTTTATCGGGTCCACTTTTTAGGTTGCTGCCGCATATCACAGCTGACCGGTTGCCTTGCTTCCCTTTGTATTTGAAAATTCATGAAAAATGTTGGAAAACATGAAAAATTTCCTTTGGCGAACTTCAAAAATTATAAATTTCCCTTCTGAAACCCATCGGGTCCGGTTCTTATCACATCACGCACATATACATACAAACACTGTGCCCCTTTGGTTTTGCCGATAGCGATACGCTGATGCGACATGAGCCGTTGATTTGCCAACACAATCAACGGTCCTTGCTTATTCGCTGATCTCCATTGCCATTTCCCCTTTGAAAGCGCCGATTGGATATTGCTGAAGACCCGACTACCCATTATAGCGTGATTAATAGAAATATCGCATCCGATAAGGCAATTGGTCATCGGCGATGTTATAAAACATGGTTTAAAAGGGACCTGCTGGAAGCTGCGATTGCGATCCGCCGATTAGATGTGGGCTGTTAGATCTGTGTGTGTGATCGAAGGTGCACATTTAATCGCCCATTGCTGATCGACAGTGCCTCTCATGTCCGCGCCGATTGACACTGCCTGCCTGTGTTGCACCGATTAGATCTGGGCCATTGACTGGCCAGATCTAATGGCTACTGTGCCACCATCATTTAAGCCTGCACTTGTGGGTTTTTTGATGGTTTTTTAGTGTTTCCGCTTCCTGATAGTGTATTTCCGACCCTCCAAAGGCTTTCCGGCTGCAACAATTTTGATCGGTGGATGACCCTTGACAAAAATTGGAGATTTGAACAGCATGCATGGATCCCTTGGCATGATTTTAAGTAGATTTGCAGACTTTGGGAGTGTTTTTGGATCCATTTTTATCCTTTTGTATAGCAGCGCTAACAACACCCACCATGCAGGGAGTAGATTCCACTTGCCTACGTTTGATGGCTCATCAAACTGTTCGGCAAAGTCTTGGGTGGAGAAGCTGAACATTTATTTCTAGCTTAACCAGATGTCGGAGGCAGAGGCCATCAAGGTGGAAACGTTGCATTTGGATGGCGAGGCCCAGGATTGGTGGTTATATGTGATCGTTACATTGGGGCACTCCACATTGACATCATATGTCAAGTTTACCAGGATATTGATGTGGTGATTTGATCGGAGGGATCCAGAGCAGCATTTCGTTGAGCTGACGAGGCTTAAACAGACAGGGAGCCCAGAGACCTACATTGCAGATTTCTTGAGGGTTTCTGTGATGGTACCAAACTACTCCACGGCACAGAGGATCTATATGTATGTTGAGGGATTAGCAGAGCCACTTCGGGGTCTAATCCGATCCACTAGACCAACTATGCTCCAGGACGCTATCAGTAGGACTCGAGACTTACAGGATGTCTTACCCAGGACCCAGACACCTTACCCCCAGAGATAGACTTTCTAGTCTAAGGGGAAGGATGTGAGGATTCCACCTCCAAAGGGGAATCTAGGATGAGTACAGCTTGACGATGATGCCAGGAGGGAGCTGAAGAAGAAGCGGTTGTGCTTCACTTGTTAGGAGCCATGGGCACCAGGACATAGATGTGCTGCTGGCAGAACACATTTTATTGAGGTCTTCCCCGAGAGCAGTGGAAAAGAGGATGACAAGGAGTATGTGGAGGCAGGAGATAGCCATGCCATACAGGGACCTTTGCCACCTCCACCACCAGCAGCAGGTGGTGCATCTTTTGCACCCACCGGAGGGGCCCTTGCAGTGTTGCGAGGAGTTCCCAAGTATTTGACGCTATGCGTACGAGGAACAGTACGTGGCCAACGTGTATTAGTTTTGGTTGACAGTATGGCAACCCACAACTTCATCGATGCCCGGATGGTTGAGCGGAGAGGTATACAAACAAAGAGCTTCAATGGGTTTTTAGTCTTGGTCCCAGGAGATCAGACCTTGACGTATGCTCGTTATGTTCCAGAGCTTTCAGTGACGATAGACACCTACACATTGACTGACCACTTTTTCGTGGTCAATATTTCGGACACCAACATGATAATGGGTGTTCAGTGGCTTATCACTCCAAGGAAGGCCACGACAGATTGGAAGACCCTGGAGATGGAGTGGGATGATGAGAAGACAGGGAGGCATGAGAAGATACGGGGACAACACACATATCTGCCTCAAACTGTCTCCACTCATCAGATGGAGGCAGTCTTCTGAAAGGGAGACATAGAGTGGGTAGTGGAGCTACATGCATCAGAGGTAGGAACTACAGGGTAGATGGTATACCCAGAGATACAGTCTATCCTTAATCGGTATGCCATAGTGTTTGGGGAGATTGCACCAGGACAACCACCAAATCAGGGGTTTAAGCACACCATCGAGCTTGAGTAGGGCATACAGGCCGTGATTACTGTGGAGTATCAAAGAAGGTATGTTTTGATGGTTATTTCAATATCTTTTCATTAGCACTTATAAGCCTTTTTGCATTAGAAACTTAGACAATAATAAGGAATTATAACGAAACATGTGAGATTAATAGAGAACGCTGATAATTGTCATTCCTATGTGCAGGAGGGAGCAAAAACAGAAAGAGGCCATCCTAAAGGAAAAGAAAAAGATGAATTAACTGCTGTCCCTTTGATGGGAGACCGCGTGCAAACCAAATCAAAACAGACCAACCCAGGAAAGGAAGCGGAGATACCAGCTCAGAGCAGAAAGGGAAAGAAGTGACTCAGGATTAACGATTCTACGAATCCCTCAGGATCTTAGATCCTGAGGGATCACTGTTTTATCTATTTCTGCATCTAGATATCTCCGCCATCATCCTTATATAAGGGATAGCGTTGTTGGCTAGAGAGATGACTTTTATGTAATTTATTTTAAGAAAGATCAGGACTATGATCGTTATGTTCTGTTAAGACTTGAGTTACTGTAATTTTACTTCATGCATTAATACAGACTCGGTTACTCTTTTATCTGTGAGCCTGGATCAATCCTAAGTGGTGTACCCCTGGAGGCTAAGGGCTCGGCCCTGGAGGACACTTGCTCTTGTACCATTATGCATGGTTTCTGTGTGGTTTGTTTATCGACATGATCTGGTAATCTGTTGTGTTTTATAATGTTTATGTTACATGCTCTGTTGCGTTTAACTCATTTAATATTCCTGCAAATAAAAGTGTTGTATTGACGCTGCATCATGTTACCAATCCTTTAAGTGTTGGTATAATACAGTTAATCTCTACAGGATACTGTCATTTCATTACAGAGTTCTATGTGATTGTGCCTTAGCATTACAACATTTATCATGAAGGTTCTGATTTCACATGATTATTGAATCCTTGAATGTTACTGTTTTCATCTTGAGATGCAATTGTATGCTTTTATTTAGAGCGATAACAGAGTCAGATTAAGCACGTTGTGTTTATATGGTTTTTAGTATTGTTCCATCTTGGATCCATAGGTAGTGCTGTTCCATAGTACGTGTACATCTTTAAGAGCGAAGGATTGATGTTTGGATTGGTGTGATTAAATAGAGTTACAGCTTGATGAACTTGGTTACTGCTTATTTCTGAATTGTTGTTCCATTTCAGTTGCTGTTCCATTTTTGAATTGCCGTTTCATTTCAATTGCTGTTCCATTTCTGAATTGCTGTTCCATTTCAAGATTGCTGATTTGCTATTTTCTTTACTTGCCATTTCATTTCTTATTTATTAAGAACGATCTCAGGCTGTAGTGAGCATCGGCATCTGCCACCTAGCTCCCAGACCTCTGATCTGTTCTCATCAATACGAAAGGGATGGGTTATTACTACCGAACCTTTGACTGATGCGTTGTTCTATTTCATTGCCATCTTCTTTACTTGCCGTTTCATTTCTTATTTACTAAGGCTAGGGAAGAATTGGGTTTTGAAAACGGAAGGTAAGAACCTACGTACGGAGCATGTAAAAGCCCTGCTCCTTTGCCCGCTTTCCTGCATATTTGCTGTTATCTGCTTAAAAAGGATTTAGTAGTTAAATTGAGTGCATGACTAAGCAGAAAAAGCTGGAGAAAAATTCCAAACCTTTGCCAAAGCCAGAAAAAGCTAAGGGGCCAGTGACCCTTGGTCGATCAACCTTCATAGACGAAATATATAAGAAAGTCGAATCTCAGCCTTCAGTAGGACCCAGGAAAGTTATTTCCAAACAACCTACTAGCTCCCTTCAGGCCACAGGTTCACCATCTGTAGCCTTTGCTGAGGTGCATAGTCAAACTGACGAACAAGACTTTCAAGAAATTGAAAATTCTATTCCAGAACTATTGCAGGAAGGGAATTTCAGTAATCTTTGTGAAGGTGAAGGGGAAACAGGGGAGATTGAGGAGCTGAGATCTCCTCTCAGGATAACTCAGCCATTGAATAGCCCAGACAAAGGGAGTGCGGCAAAAATTATTATTGAAGGGACCCAATCCCCTCAGACAAAAATCCCAGATAGAGGAAGTGCTATTAAAGCTGTTCCTGTCAAAGACATTCCCTCTCAACCTAGGAATACCCTCTTAGATATTCCGGAAGGTTATTGGCACATATTTGACCCAATGGCTCAAAATCTGCCAAACACCCAAACCTCTACATTACAATACCCCATAGTGGATTCCGCAGCAAATGCCCCCATGAAAGCAATCCCCCTTCAACATATCCCTACATTTCACGGGCTTACATCGGAGGACCCCAGTGCATTTTTATTTGAATTTGATGTACTGTGCAGGGGATATGATTACACCACTGACCCCTAGAAACTAAAACTGTTCCCCTCTACTCTGAAAGGGGTTGCTTTAAGATGGTTTATGGGATTAGGTGGTGGGGTTATAAATAACTGGGAACAAATGAAAGAGTCTTTTTAAAAAAAATATCAAGACTATTGCAGGTCTAGAGAACTAAAAGATGAAATATTCCAGATGATAGCTAGACCAAACGAAACATTAGAAGAGCATGTGGAACATTTCCAGTATAATCTACAAAGATCTCCCTATGCATCACTGCCTTTGCTTGATAATGTGTTGAAAACAACATTAATAAGGGGCATGAAAGAGCAATGGGTCAAAACATTAAACATTATGGGAAAAGGGGATATTTATCAGGAAAGTTTCAATGACATAATTGATTTATGCATCAGGAGTTCGAGAGGCAGTACACGAATCAAACCAGCAGAACATGATCGGTTTGCAAGAGAAAACAAAATCCTATTAGAAGAAGTAACACGTGTGGAAATTGGAAATTTATTTGAAAATTTTAAAACTGATATACTAGGAACACTGCTTACACAATTAGACGTTTTGCAGGCCAAGCAAAAACAAATGGAGGCAGAACATAATTTGGCAATCTTCTGCCCCAGATGCAGGAAGAAGCATAACCATAAGGAGTGTCCACTAAATACAGTCCAAACATGCGCCATCTATACAAGGGATCACTCTACAGAAAGTTGTCCCTCATTACCTAGACTGAAAGCAGTATATAAGGAGGCAGAAGAAGAACCAGAAGCAGTATATTTACTCAACCAGTGCCGTCAGTGGCAGTTGTGACAAACTGGTATGTTTTCAGACCCAACTTCTCCTTTTCAGTATCCGCAGTACAATACTCAACAGTATAATACATGGAAAAGTCAGTTTCAGCCCCTATTTCCAAACTGGTCACCACAGTCATATCCTTCTGCGAACCCGTGGCTAAATCAGACAAGCTAATCTGGTTGGTCGAATCCTCCTTATCCCCCACCATACTGGCAAAGAAACCCATACCCACCACAATGGACTCCCCCCACTTCACAATGCTTAGTCTGGCAGACTAACTGGCAGAGACCAACACAACAGCCAGTAGGAAATATTCCTCTCCCTCAACCTACACTGCCAGCTTTACAGCAAAATCCCCAATCTAATTTGAGACCTCAACTCCTAGCCCAGCACAATCCCAATCCAAATAATAGACCGGTCCAAGCTCTCCAAATTTTAGAAACACCAGAAGAAGGACCCGATCTGAGGGAGTGCAATGATCTTCAACTAAGATTTGGCATATTATTCAAACAGAGGGAAATAAAACAGTTGAGATTGAAGATCAATTACCTAGAGAACATCTATCACAAGAGGAGGATGTGAATAGACAACAAAATCATAGTCAAGCAACCACATCCTCTCCCCCGTTCCCAGAACGATTAGTCATACCTCGACCTATACAATAACCTAATTTTGACATTCTGGGAGAATTACAAAATTTGTACATAAAAATTCTATTCCTTCAGGCCATTCAAGACATCCTGATATACGTGAAAACCATTAAAGAATTGTGCATAAAAAGACCAAGGAGGAATATAATAAATAATCCAAGAGTTCAAGTAGTCGGCACTTTATCTGACCTATTATATGGAAAGGAAACACCCATTAAGTATGAAGACCCAGGAAACCCAATAGTAACCGTTCAAATTTATGGTCAAACCCTGCCCAATGTCTTAGTTTATCTTGGAGCTGCAATCAATATATTGACAACCGCTACTTGCCAAAAGCTAGGCATTACATCTGCAGAACCCACCTCCACTTTGTTAGAATTGGCTGATCGATCTATGTTTAGGCCGGAAGGCATACTATATGATGTCATGGTCTCTGTTGACTCCTGGGAATACCCAACCGATTTTCTGATAATAAATCCTAAAACCCGACTTGATGGACATCCATTAATCTTAGGAAGACCTTGGCTCGCTACCGCTGATGCCTATATCGGTTGTCGGCAAGGGAACATGATCATAACCAAGGGGACGGACATCAAGAATTTAGTACTATATCCCCCAACGCAGCCAAGCATCACAATATTTAAAACTAATAGGCACCGTGTATCATATCTTACTGATAACATTAGATCTCCATTAACTATACAAGAAGCACTTGAGTTCAAAGACCAAACAGAAGATGATGCCATCAGTAATTTTATTAGTCAAACTGAACTCACATCTCGTACCCAGTGTCATATGATAAAAGCAGCATTTGATAACGAAGTGGAAGAGGAACCTCTGAAAGATACACATGATCACACAATCCTTGTCACTTTGGTTGCACATAGTAAAATTGTGGAAATTGAACCTGGAAAAACCTTAAACATTAACGCCGACCTCGCACCCGAACAAGAAACAAAGCTCATCCATATCTTAAGGAAATATAAAGAAGCATTTGCATAGGATTACCCTGATATGAAAGGAATTGATCCCCAATTACGTACACACCACATCTACATAGAAAATGATGCAAGACCTGTTAGGCAGCCTCAAAGGAGACTAAATCCTCATCTAAAAGAAGTAGTAAAAGCCAAGCTTCAAAAACTTTTAGATGTTAACTTCATCTACCCTATCTCTGATAGTAAATGGGTCTCCCCGCTTGTGGTGGTACCAAAAAAGAATGGGAAGTGGAGAATCTGCATGGACTGCAGGAAGCTAAATAAAGCAACGCAAAAAGATCACTTTCCTCTCCCATTCATTGACCAAGTATTGGAAACTTTGGCGGGGAAGAAATTCTTTTCTTTCCTTGATGGCTTCAGTGGGTATAACCAAATACAGATTGCCCCTGAAGATTAGGACAAAACTACTTTTACTTGTCCTTGGGGAACATTCACCTACCGAGTTTTACGTTTTAGTTTATGCAATGCCCCTACCACATTCCAAAGGGCTATCCTTATCATTTTTGCAGATCTAATAAGTGAAGGACTAGAAGCATATATGGACGACTTTACTCCATATGGAGATGAGTTTGATCCAGCATTGGACACACTAGAAAAGGTCCTACAACGTTGCATATCTACCAGGCTTTGTTTAAGTCATGAAAAATGTTATATGATGATGACGGAAGGACTTATTTTAGGACACTATATTTCGGTAGCTGGCATTCAGGTAGATCCAGCCAAAATCCAAATACTTTTGCTTATTCCTACTCCTACTACTCAAACAGAGGTACATATCTTTCTTGGATTCTCTGGTTACTACAAAAGGTTTATAGAACATTATTCACGTATTGCTGCACCCTTGTATGCACTAACTGGTAATGTCGATTTTCTTTGGACAGAGAAATGTGAACATGCCTTCAATGCTCTAAAGAAGCTCGTATCTACAGCCCCAGTCCTTCGAGGACCGAATTGGGATTTACCATTCCAGATATCATCTTATGCCTCAGACACAGCCATTGGAGCGGTTTTTGGATAGGAGGAGGATAGAAAACCATATGCAATTTATTACATTAGCAAAAATCTATCCCCTGCTGAATTAAATTATACTGTCACTGGAAAATAATTTCTAGCTGTTATACATGCTGTCAATAAATTCATACATTACATTACTGGATATCTTGTTATCTTGTACACAGATCATTTTGCTATAAAATATTTAGCAAACAAGCCTATCAGAAATGGCAGAATAACTAGATGGCTGATTTTATTGCAGGAATTCGATATTACAATCAAGGATTGACCCGGGAAAGAAAACCCGGTAGCTGATTTCCTCTCAAGAATGCCAAAACCAGTTGATGCAGCAACAGTTGAAGATCAATTTCCAGATGAGCATCTCTTTGCCATTGCTGTTCAAACACCCTGGTATGCTGATGTTGCCAATTACCTAGCAGTAGGTAAGTTACCAAAGCATCTAACCCCTAATGAGCGAAAATAGATTGTTCAACGAAGTACCAGATTTTCCTAGATTGGGGGCTATTTGTTTCACACAGGGGCAGACATGCAAATCAGGAGATGTGTTCGACAGGACAAAATTTTTGATATATTGAAAGCCTGCCATGACCAACCATGTGGTGGACATTTCGCTGATCGCAGGACTACACATAAAGTATTACACACAGGGTATTATTGGCCCACAATTTTCAAAGATGCAAAGAAATTTGTCCAAGCATGTGACAGTTGCCAGAGAACGAGACGCCCTAGTCAATCGGATGAGATGCCTTTGAAACCATAGCTAGTCATCGAGCCATTTGAGCGTTGGGCTCTTTATTTCGTGGGACCAATCAACCAACCATCAAACCAAAAACATACATTTTGGTGGCATCAGAATACGTCACCAAGTGGGTTGAAGAAGAGGCCTTGCCCAGAGCTACATAAGAATCTGTCATACAGTTCCTGCTCCATCTATTTGTACGCTATGGCCTCCCTAGAGAGATAATTACAGATGGAGGGCCACAATTTGCTGGGAACATAATAGCTGCAACACTCAACAACTATCATGTCCAGCATAAAATTACCACCCCATATCACCCACAGGCAAATGGGCAAGTAGAAAGCAGCAATAAGATAATAGAAACAATTTTAACAAAAACAGTTGCATCACATAGACGCGATTGGGTTGCCAGACTACCTGAAGCATTGTGGGCTTATAGAACAACATGGAGAAGAACCACTGGTCACTCACCTTACCAGCTAATGTTCGGAAAACAACCTATTTTTCCTATAGAATTTGAAATCCATACATTACGAACAACACAAGAAGTTGGTTTAGACTTAACTGAGGCACAAACTAATCGACTACAACAGATCAATGAGCTGGATGAAATTAGGCTCTCTGCACTTCAACACACTGCCCTGATACAACAACAGAGGGCTAAATGGCATGATGCTCTCATTAAAAATAGAGTCTTCCACGAGGGAGACTGGGCTCTTTTATATGACTCCAGGTTTCAGGACTTCCCCGGGAAACTCCAGACTCGTTGGTTGGGACCATATGAAATCCAGAAAGTACATGACAATGGTACCCTTACCCTAATTACTATTGATGGTTTTGGATATAACTTTAAGGCAAATGGCCATCGAATCCGTCTTTATCGCAAACCACTTACTCGGGAGTCCTTCTACCAACAGCTACGCCAAGATTCAGATATGGAGATCTTAGGGGAGGAAGACAAGTCTTCCTCACCTGTAACTCACTAAAAAATTACTTTTCCTTACAATTTGTACATAACTTCTTGAATTATTTTTGTACATATCTTTGCAACAGGTTTTGTTACTTCTGTTGTTCCTCTTTTTTAAAAGCAATAGCACTTTTGGTTTTCTGCTGTTCCTTTTCTAAAAGGGACAACACTTTGGTTTTTGCCGTTCCTTTTCCAGAAGGAACAACACTTGTGTTTTTGCTGTTCCTTTTCCAAAAGGAACAACACTTGTGATTTTTGCTGTTCCTTTTCCAAAAGGGACAACACTTTTGCTTTCTGTTGTTCCTTTTCCAAAAGGAACAACACTCGTGTGTTTCTGCTGTTCCTTTTCTAGAAGGAACAACACTTGTGTTTTTGCTGTTCCTTTTCCAAAAGGAACAACATTTGTGATTTTTGTTGTTCCTTTTCCAAAAGGGACAACACTTTTGCTCTATGCTATTCCTTTTCCAAAAGGAACAACACTTGTGTGTTTCTGCTATTCCTTTTCCAAAAGGAACAACACTTGTGTTTTTGCTGTTCCTTTTCCAAAGGGGACAACACTTTTGCTTTCTGCTGTTCCTTTTCCAAAAGGAACAACGCTTGTGTGTTTTTGCTGTTCCTTTTCCAAAAGGAACAACACTTGTGTGTTTTTTCTATTCCTTTTCCAAAAGGAACAAAACTTGCATGTTTTTGCTATTCCTTTTTCAAAAGAAACAACACTTGTGTTTTTGTTGTTCCTTTTTCAAAAGGAAAAACACTTGTGATTTTTGCTGTTCCTTTTCCAAAAGGGACAACACTTTTGCTTTCTGTTGTTCCTTTTCCAAAATGAATAGTGCTTGTGTGTTTCTGTTGTTTCTTTTCCAAATGGAACAACACTTGTGTGTTTCTGCTGTTCCTTTTCCAAAAGGAACAACACTTGTGTGTTTTTGTTGTTCCTTTCCTAAAAGGAACAACACTTGTGTGTTTTTGCTGTTCCTTTTCCAAAGGAACGACACTTGTGTGTTTTTGCTGTTTCTTTTCCAAAAGGAACAACACTTTTGATTTTTGTTGTTCCTTTTCCAAAAAGAACGACGCTTTTTTGATTTCTGTTGTTCCTTTTTTCAAAGGAACGACACTTTTTTGATTCATGATGTTCCTTTTCAAAAGGAACAACACTGATGATTTCTGCTGTTCTCCAAATGGACATCATTTGTGAACTGTTGTTGTGCCCTTCCTCGAAAGGAACACTACTTATATGATTTTGCTCTCCTTGTGAAACAACTTGTTCCTTTTGTGATTCTAAACTAAGGATGTTTATTGTTAATGTTCTTTCAAGTCTTTTTGAATATGGCTATGAACTTATGTAATGGGAACAAAAACACAGCATACGGAAATCAGTCAATCATAAATCGCTATCTTTATAAGAGACCGCCCTGAATTGGTGAAAGGAAACAAGGAAATACATGCTTATTCATCATCTTTTGCTGCCATTACTCTACTAATTCCGTTCTGATTGGTTATCTGTATCATGAGGGTCCCTTTTTAATCCTCTCTGATTATCATTCAGCAATAAGAGCAAAGGATCTATACCTTTCTATTGGGATATTAAGACTTCTTCCATCATTCCTACTCTTAAGGAGTGTTGAACCACCTTTTGTGTATAAACAAGAAAGGCTCTTTACGAAAAACAAGAAAAAAAAGAGGAAGCAAAACATGGTTTCTAAATTGTCAAATTGAAGGATAGGAAGTCTCATTACGAGTTGGCCTACCATGATCATCAGGACGGAAGCGAAGTGGCATTCCCACTACAGCCACCACACTTGGGAAATGGTCCAAAAGGGATATCAAACAAACAACCCTTGGAACAGGAGGTCTCATCACGAGCCGACCTGCCCACTATTCGTTCCTCCCTCATGAATGGCATTATGACTAACTAGTCACCAAGCCAACATAATGGCCTACATTTTGACATTACACAACGTTTCCTCGCATACACAAAGAAATATGATTCCAGGGGTGAAACAAACAACTCTGCCAAGGTTATGGACACCTGTCGGCAGCAGAGCACTGTTAATGGTATTGAAGTCGCATTTTTACACCACTAGGTAAGAAGATTGCATCATCTTATTTCTTATGCCGTGGTAATTAATTATATAATATTACCCAACCATATAACGCATGACTATATATTATCACCAATCATTACGGAACTAGTGACAATGACCGCATGAGACTCTCTATTTACGGCAAATGTCTTATCCCCGAACTTCCATCAAATCACCGCAGTCTCTTACGTATTAAAACGATGTAACTTTATACCTCGATTTCAGTAATAGGCTGTTTTTGTAAGCATGGCATATTGCCATACGTTGTTCGATAAAGACCTCATGGCAGAACATGTGCTGCTTCTTTATTTGACGGTTGGGACAGCCTATCACATTGCGGGGGGGGGGAAGGTAACCTCATCATTCCCCAGAGCACGTGTTAGTCCGTTATTTGAGAAATTTTGTACTCGGGTACAACACGGCTCAACGATATTATGTTTTTCTATTTTTGTTTTCTTCTGCATGAGCTGCTGTTCAAATCCATTTCCATTGCATACGCCGTAGCATTAGAATTTGAATGAGTAATACGCCATCATATTCTCTGCATTTCAACAAATAGCTGCTGTTCATTTGAGAATTTGCAGTGAAACTATGGGAGGAAGGTCAGTTCGCAGAGAACCGCAAGTGTTAACTATTTCGGCTGCAACCCAGAAAATCCTAAAAAAAGCAGGATCGCTGACCTATCTCAACCGCATGAAGGAGTCCAATGAAACAGTAGCAATTGAATTTTTACAGAATTTGCAGGAAGACTACTCCACAGTAAGAGGAAGACAAATAACAGTCACCGATGACATAATAGCAGAAGTCTCGGGTCTGCCAGCCACTGGACCAGTATGGACGATAAAGAAGGAAAGGCTGTAGAAGATTTTAGAAATCTTTTAGGATGAGGGCCAGAGCTTGACAATTCGAGGAAAGGGGGTACTGCCAGCAACGCTAGGAGAGCCATGGGCGGAATTAGCAAAAATCATCCAAAGCTACATCACCTGTGAAGGCAGAAAAGACATGGTAAGACCATGACATCTTAAACTCCTAGCTGTTTTAAAACAAAAATGTTTTGTAATTTACCTGCATTGTTGAATTCACTACTTCATGACGTTGCACGAAGCATGAAAAGAGCACAACACGTAGAGTCAATCATCAGCCACCATGGATTAATTCAGTTGATAGTTAACTATAATCTCACCCAGAAGCAGGGCAGCTGGGAAGAACTAATTACCATCATCAATGGAGGGTTGGCCACATCCGGACGCCCAAAAAAATGAAAACAAGTTACTAGCACACCCCAACGTTCAGAAAAACGGAAGCAGGACACTTGCACAACAGAGTAACCTGAAAAACGAAAGAAATCTGAAAAACAGAAACATGACACCAGCACACCCAAACAACCAGAAAAACACAGAAAATCGGCACGGCTCGCATGGCTACGAGGGGGGCTAGAGAAGCCCCAGGGAGGCACCAGTCAGACAATAGAAATCAAAGATGAGCAAATCCCAAGCAAAGAAACAGAAGAAGAAGACGACAAGGAAGCAGAGTAGTGTGCAGAGGCAGAAACAGAAGAAGAAGATGACGAGGAAGCAGAGCAGTATGCATAGGCAGAAAAGAAGAAGAAGACGACGAGGAAACAGAGCAGTCTACAGAGGCAGAAACAAAAGAAGAAGAAGAGGACGCAGAGAAATCTGTAGAAAGAGAAGAAGGAAAAGATGAGCAATCTGAAGAGGAAGGAGACGAGGGAAAAGAAGCCGAGCAGTCCGAGCAGGAGGAAGGAATGGAACAACAGGAAGGTAGCCCATTACAAGACCCGTTAGGGGAAGATGAATTGGCCAAAATGTTGGCCAATATGAGCGAATATGGCCAACCCCTGAGTCCATCAAACCTCCATGCCGTAGAGAAATCCCAGGAGAAAGATGCACCCGAGGAATCGCATGCAGAAGAGGCGGAAGTAGAAAATTTGTCCGTTCATAATGAGAAGATATCAGAAAACGCTGAGCAGGAACAACCTGTTCCTAATCAGAAGGCACCAGAAGAAAGTCCGGAGGAAATAAGGACAGAAGAAGAGTTAGCCCAAGAAATAACAGAGCCAATTAAGGTCCTTACTCTGGAACAACCACCCCAGGGAGAAAATTAGGAAGCTAGCCACAGTCCAAACCGCAGTGAACAGCCTGCTGTTCCTTCTGAAGAAATGATGGAAATAAGGGAATTACAAAAGGAACAACAGAGATTGTTGAACATAATAGTCCAACTTCACCAGCAGATTAGGGTTCTAAAGGCGAGGCAAAGGGTAAAAGGGACTTCAGGAAGAAAAGGTCTGACCACACCAGTAAAATCCCTTAAGGGCAAGAGGCGAAGGACCAGAATCCATCCCACTGCTCAAAACCCTGACAAAAGCCAAGCTGTTGTTCCAAATGAAGCTGAAAAGCAAACTGCTATTCCAATTGAAAAGGAACAGCAGTGGGTTGGTGTTCGTGTTAAAATTGAAAAGGATAATAAGATGGTTCAGATGGAGGCACCACCTTCGGGAGTAATAAGGGTTCTGAACTCGAAGCAGCGCAATAAGAAAGTTCAGGTAAAGCTCCCAGCCTCCACGGCTGCATGGAAAAAGGATCCGAAAATGATAACCCTTCACAAAGGTTTGAAGCAGGTCCAACAAGAAGCAGAAAAGCTTAGGGAGCAAACGGGCCCCCGAGAAAAATATGAAGAACTACAGCAGTAACTAAGGAATGTCAACTTATCTAAAAGCCAAGCTTTTGAAGGATGGCGAAGGGAACAAGAGAAAGTTGCAAAGGTATCTCGTAGATTAGATGTAGTTATCAAACAGATGGATGCCTTGTGTTCTCTATATGATGACGTCCTAGCATGTAGAGCCCCTGCCAAGAACTATGCCCTATTTCTAATGGAAATGTATTTACAATTGAAAATAAAGGTTTTTAAAGCAAGTGCTCCCATACAAATTAACACTATAGATTATTTTATAAATTGTTGTAAACATTATGGGGTAAAAGTGAAAAGGTTATTGTGTGAATTTTACTTGCATAACCTTGTACTAGAACAAGATACCGAACTGAACCCTGGCCCTTTTGTTGGGGACATTCAATTGCAAGCATTTATCTCATTTGCAGTGAATCAAATTAAATGGCTTAAAGCCTACAATGCTTTTCAAAGACAAGAAAACAAATTAGATCTATGGGTAAGAGCTGAGCCTAGGGACCCAGAACAGTTATGGAGGAGACATAGAAATCTCATGAAGGCTCCAGGAGTGATTGAAGCATTAGGACTCATGCATGAAGCAATCATTCGAAATGGACTTGAATACTTTTCCTCTATTAAAGACCTTGCCATTGAAGCAGCTAAATTTCGATATTGAATATCTAATCCGAACATCCAGCTCATAGAACCATTTAAGTATGAGAATTTTAAACTTGCTGCTAACCGATTTCCTCTCTATGGCGAAATTGTTTTGAGGGCAGGGCCATCTTGGTTAGGATATATGTTCTGGAGTCCAATCATTTGGCATCCTGCACCCAGATACCAAGCCCTTTATGAGATGCCTGAGGGTCAGACAGGCCATTTCTTTGATCATTTAGTTTCGCATCATGGCTGTAGGCCCTCACACGAGATTCCATCTCCAGCCTACTCACTCATTGCCTTGCATGTCAACTACAATGTTTTCATGAGGCTATGAAAAAGGGTAAGCTAGAGGGTGTGTGGAGTATCAAAGAAGGTATGTTTTTATGGTTATTTCAGTATCTTTTCATTAGGACTTATAAGATTTTTTGCATTAGAAACTTAGACAATAATAAAGAATTATAACGAAACATGTGAGATTAATAGAGAACGCTGATAATTTTCATTCCTATGTGCAGGAGGGAGGAAAAACGAAAAGAGGCCATCCTAAAGGAAAAGACAAAGATGAATTAACTGTTGTCCCTTCGACGGGAGACTGCATGGAAACCAGATCAAAATGGACCAACCCAGGAAAGGAAGCGGAGATACGAGCTTGGAGCAGAAAAGGAAAGAAGTGACTCAGGATTAACGATTCTGCGAATCCCTCAGGATCTTAGATCCTGAGGGATCGTTGTTTTATCTATTTATGCATCTAGATATCTTCGTCATCATCCTTATATAAGGGATAACATTGTTGGCTAGAGAGATGACTTTTATGTAATTTCTTTTAAGAAAGATCAGGACTATGATCGTTATGTTCTGTTAAGACTTGAGTTACTGTAATTTTACTTCATGCATTAATACAGACTCGGTTACTCTTTTATCTTTGAGCCTGGATCAATCCTAAGTGGTGTACCCCTAGAGGCTAAGGGCCCGGCCCTGGAGACACTTGCTCTTGTACCATTACGCGTGGTTTCTGTGTGGTTTGTTTATCGACGTGATTTGGTAATCTGTTGTATTTTATAATGTTTATGTTACATGCTCTGTTGCATTTAACTCATTTACTATTCCTGCAAATAAAAGTGTTGTATTAACGCTGCATCATGTTACCAATCCTTTAAGTGTTGGTATAATACGGTTAATCTCTACACGATACTGTCATTCCATTACAGAGTTCTATGTGATTGTGCCTTAGCATTACAACATTTATCTTGAAGGTTCTGATTTCACATAATTATTGAATCCTTGAATGTTACTGTTTTCGTCTTGAGATGCAATCATATGCTTTTATTTAGAGCGATAACAGAGTCAGATTAAGCACGTTGTGTTTATATGGTTTTTAGTATTGTTCCATCTTGGATCCGTAGGTAGTGCTGTTCCATAGTACATGTACATCTTTAAGAGCGAAGGATTGATGTTTGGATTGGTGTGATTAAATAGAGTTACAACTTGATGAACTTGGTTACTGCTTATTTCTGAATTGTTGTTCCATTTCAGTTGCTGTTCCATTTCTGAATTTCCGTTTCATTTCAGTTGCTGTTCCATTTCTGAATTGCTGTTCCATTTCAATTGTTGTTCCATTTCAAGATTACTGATTTGCTATTTTCTTTACTTGCCATTTCATTTTTATTTATTAAGAACGATCTCAGGCTGTTGTGAGCATCGGCATCTGCCACTTAGCTCCCAGACCTCTGATCTGTTCTCATCAGTACGAAAGGGATGGGTTATTGCTATCGAACCCTTGACTGATGCGCTGTTCTATTTCATTGCCATTTTCTTTACTTGCTGTTTCATTTCTTATTTACTAGGAAACGATCTCAGGCTGTAGTGAGCATCGACATATGCTACCTGGCTCCCAGACCTCTGATCTGTTCTCATCAGTACGAAAGGGATGGGTTGTTGCTACCGAACCCTTGGCTGATACATTTCTTTATGTGATTTAGCCTTTTGAAGTAGTTAAGTTGTAGACGCGCATCAACTTACTCTTTTAGTTTTAAACAGCTGTACTACGAACATTACTCTGACAAATGCTAAGCCTCAGACTGAGACACTCTTTGAAATAGCAAGATGTTCCCAGATTGACATATTAATGTGAGGTAACTAGAGGTGAAAGAGGCCCTTTTTATAGCTCCACAATTACCACTCCTTATAGGCACCCCAAGGCCTATCGGGATGAGATTGAGCGGGCTATTCAGGAGTTGTTTGCATTGCCAGATCTCACGCAACCATTTGTTTTGGAGTGTGATGCGTCGGGAGAGGGGATTAGTGTAGTATTGATGCAGGGAGGTCACCCTATAGCATTTGAGAGCCAAAATCTCCTTCTGCACGAGAGGTTGTATTCCATATACGACAAGGAGATGCTGGCCATCATGCATGCATTGGCTAAGTACTGACAGTATTTGGTAGGCAACAGGTTCAGGGCGAGGACTGATCACAACAGCCTCAAGTTCTTTTTGGAGTAGAATTAGCTACAGGATAGGTAGCAGAAGTGGATAAGTAAGATCCAAGCATATGAATTTGACATTGAGTATGTCAAGGGTAAGAACAATGTGGTGGTAGATGCCCTTTCACGTAGACCAGCCACGTTGTCTCTTATGAGCTTGGATACAGATTCGAGGGCTCGACTCTTAGTAGAGTACTCCAAGGACAGGTTTGCATGTGAGGTTCTGGATGGGTAGGTGGCAGATGGCAGGTAAAGGGTGGTCGTTGAGATCATTTATTACAAGGACTAGATCTTCTTGACTGAGGGGTCTCAGCTCAAGAAGAAGATACTCCAGGCATCACATGATTCCCCATTGGTAGGACATCGGGGTTTTACCAAAACCTACAGGGCCATTAGGGAGAGGTTCTCATGGAAGGGCCTCAAGGAGGATGTACTCCAACACATCTGGGAGTGCGATGTTTGCCAGAAGAACAAGGGAGAGATGAGCCATCCCGCGGGTTTATTGCAACCTCTTTCCATTCCAGAGGGGACATGGGAGAGTATTTCAATGGACTTCATCATAGGGTTGCCCATGGTACAGGGCATTGATTGTATCTTTGTCGTCATTGATCAACTGACGAAGTATGCACATTTGTTTGCCATATCGACACACTATACAACAACAAAGGTGGACGAGCTGTTCTTCAGGGAGATCTTCAGGCTACATGGTCTTCCTAAGACCATCGTCAATGACAAGGACAACCATTTCATGGGCGGGTTTTGGCAGGAGTTTTTCCTGTTAGTGGGGATGGAGTTGACACTGAGTACCAGTTATCACCCACAGACAGATGGGCAGATAAAGATAGTTAACAAGTGGCTAGAGGGCTACTTGCATAACTATGTCAGTGGGTAGCAGCGAGCATGGTTGAGGTGGCTGCATCTTGGGGAGTACTGCTACAATACTTCACATCACATGTCCATTGGTATGTCACCATTCTATGCTTTATATGGGTATCATCCTTTATCTTTTTTCGACGTGATGTTTGGTGATAGCAGGGCTCCTAGAGCCAAGATTTGGATCCAAGAGAGTCAGGATATCCTTCGAGCTCTCAAGGATAACATGGCTACAACGCAGAACCAGCAGAAGCTGTATGCCAACAGGAGTCGGGTGGAGAGGCAGTTCGAGGTAGGGGACATGGTCTACCTACGATTACAGCCATACCGACAGTCATCACTAAAGCAAGAGGGGGCTGAGAAGCTCAAGCCCCATTTTTATGGGCCATACAGGGTGATATGCAGGATTGGACAGGTTGCATATGAGTTGGAGTTGTCCCAAGGCAGCAAGATTCATAACATTTTTCATGTATCATGCCTGAAGAAGGCATTGGGGCAGTAGGTGACCATGACAGATGTGCTACCACCTATGGATGATGAGGGGCATTTGGTATTACAGCCGAAGGTTATCATTGACACTAGGGAGAGACGGTTGCGGAGCAGGACGGTCTGGGAATTCTTGGTGAGGTGGAAGAATTTGCCGGATGAGGATGCCACTTGGGGGAGTGAGGAGATCTTACAGCATCCATCACTTCAGTTGCTTGAGTACAAGCAACATTTTGCTGGGGGAGACTATAATATTCCTAATTAGCTATGGCTAATTGGAATATTCAATTTTGTTCGATTTTTGCCTTCTATAGTTATTTGTAAATAAAAAGTGAGGAAGGGGGAACATGACTCACTTTAGAATAAAAAGTCACTTCCTAGATAGCACAACATTGTGACTTAAGGGGAACCAAGGGGACCAAAGGGGGATGCAGAAACGGGGCCCACGCAGACACATGGCGGAACTGCGCAAGAGGGAAGGAACACATGGCAAGAATGGGATCACGCGGGAGAAGGTGAGCCTAGGGATTGTGAGAGGCAGAGGCTATAAAATAGAGAGGAACCCCCTCATTTGGGATCATTCTGGTTATGAGCATTTGTGATAGTCATTTCGACTTAGAGCACGCTGGCTGTTTAGCTAGTCTGTAGTATTGTTTAGTGCATTAAGTGTCTCCATTTCGAGATCTCACCCTTAGCCCCAGGGGACTTCAAGTGCCTGCTTGGGTAAGGTATTTCGATTGGCATTCTAGCAGTATATTCATCAACATTTCAGCAACAGTTTCATCAGCGCCTTTGAGGAACTGCGCAGAACCCTAAGGGGGGGATTTTCGGGGGTCGGCCATTTTAGAAAAGCTTTCTGGGGTTTTTTGGGTTTTTGAGTAGAGTCCGATTCCAGAGTTTTAGCCTTTTCTAAGGAGCAGAGCAGTCCCAAATCCTCATTCGATTTCCAGCAACAGCAGCAGCAACATGCTGGTTTCCCAGCAGTTGGGACGCAGATCAGTTCGATGCCATTCTAGGAAAGCTTTATGGGTTTTTTTGGGTTTCTTGAGTAGAGCCCGAATCCAGAGTTTCAGCTTTTTCCGTGGAGGGAAGTAGCTCCAAATCATCATTTTCTTTTTAGCAGCAGTAGCAGCATAGTAGCAACTTCCACACAGAGAGGCCATTCTTGTCATTCTGAGAGTATTTCTTCACTTGCCTTGTGCAAGTCGAGGTACCATCTTTCTAATCACCTCTTGTACTCATTTATTGCTCAGTGTAATAAAATGGCTTAGCATTTCTCGTTGCATTTCTTGTGTATCTGCTTATATTTCCGGCTTACATTATTATATGCTGTTCCACTGTTATTTTATCACTTCGGGGTTATTATATGATTTGCACATATTTGGTTGGAGTTTTTGCGGGGGTTTGACGAATATTCTGGGTTAGGAATATTACACATCAATACATTATTATTTCATAAATACATTCTTTCATCACATCATAAGTTGCAAACATAAACAACATAAGTAAACAAGTAAACATATGAATTTCTCCGACAATTTTCTTTATTGATATTCAATATAAGGTTACAGACTCGAAACTTCCCTATGCACTCAGCCGCGGACATTACTCCAGGCCTCTGCATACTTAGATGCAGAGCCTCTTCCTTCTCTAAGACTTATTTCTCTGCGCTATCTTTCTAAGACTCCATTCATTGTACCCATAGACAAAGACATAGATCTTCCTTAGACTCCCTAAGACACACCTATTTATATAATCCCGTGGTCCGCGGACCAAGGGTAGATCTTAAAACTGACTCAATATTTATATAAACAAGGGTAAAAACCCTTTTTGACTCCTATCTACCTATGCATTCCACATCCATAATTCGCAGAGATTTTACATCTTTTTTCCAAAATTTACAACAAAACTTGGCGTTTTAACCCAAAACTGACCTAGGGGACCCCATTCGAACATCACCACTGTCCAATGCTCATTCCCTAGTTTTGACATAAACCTGCTCAATACTCTCACTGTATGTGCAATTTTTGGTCTAGTACAAACCATTGCATACATCAGACTACCGACTGCACTTGTGTATGGAACACAAGACATGTTATTTTCCTCTTCTTGTGTCTTGGGGCACTATTCAACAGATAAATTTACATCGATAGGAATATGAACCTTCACTAGTTTACTATCCTGCATATTAAACCTTTGCAATGTTGTCTCAACATACTCCCTTTGGTTTAAACAGAGCTTCCTTTTTTCCTTTCATAATATATTACGTAATTGTTATTTTTGAGAAATGGAAATTTGTGCAATCCTATATTATGAGGGTATCCCATTTAAAGGATCAATTTCAAGCTGCAGGTGAACAAGTATATGATAGGGAGTTCGTATTGGTCATCCTTCGAGGTCTTGCTCCTGTTTGGGAAACCTACATTATTATTCTAAGCAACAATAATGTATTCCCAACATTTGTTGAGCTTGTTGACAAATGTACAAAAAAGGAAACTAGGATGATTGACAGAGGGAAAATTTGAAAGCGTGAAGTAGAGTCCTCAGCATTTGTTATTCAATATAAGAAAAAAAAGGAAAAGGGAGACCATTCATTCAAAGGAAGTTCTCTCTCAAATGAAAAGACTCCAAGAGAATATTTAAAAAAGAAATTCCTCAAATTGAATACTACAATTGTCACAAGTATGGTTGTTATGCACGAGACTGTCCAAGAAAAAGAGATGCTCCAAGATCCAATCGAGGAAAAAAAAAATATAATGATAAG
Organism: Pinus taeda; assembly: GCA_000404065.3. Classification (NCBI taxonomy): domain Eukaryota; kingdom Viridiplantae; phylum Streptophyta; class Pinopsida; order Pinales; family Pinaceae; genus Pinus; species Pinus taeda. Next base: position 478,998 of record APFE030574946.1, read on the forward strand.
AGAAGGAATGATTATATAAGAAGAGATGATAGAAGAAGAAGAGATGATGCAAGAATAAGAGCTGATTGAAGGAGAAGAGACACTCCAGATGACTATGAAGAAGGCCATTGTCCTCAAAAGAAAGCATGAAATTCCAGTTATGAAAGTAATGTAGTTGTTAGTCAATTTGAATATATTTTTATTTCTTTTCTTTTTAGTTCTTGTCCTCCAGATTCACATGATAGTTGGTTGGTGGATAGTGGGGCTTCTAGACACTTTTAAGGACACAAGGAAGTCCTCCCAAATCTAGATGAGAGGGAGATAGGTTTGAAGATCATTCTTGGGGATAACCATACCTATCAATTGAAGGGCTTTGGTTTTGTCAAATTTGATTTTTACTTTGGGGAATCCATCCTTCTTCATGATGTAATGTATGTTCCAGAACTAAAGAAGAACATGGTATCTATTTCTGCTTTGGAAGACAAGGGCATGAGAGTAGATTCCATAAAGGCAAAAGTCCTCACTTGGCCCAAGGAATCTTGCATGAGGGACGATTTCACATTGGGATCTAGAGTTGAAAAAATCTATAAATTTAATGGGAGACCTTTAATGAAAATGATCCATGACACTAATCACCAAAGTGAGTTATGGCACCACAGGTTAGTACATCTACATTATGATGCCCTATCAAAGTTGAAGAAGCTAGTGTCTGGGACACTTGATGTTCAAACAAGTCATGATGGAATATGTTTGGGATGTGCTAATGGAAAGAAGTCAAGGGGACCATTACCCTCTGGCAAGAATAAGACAAATGATATTCTTGAACTCATTCATTTTGATCTTTGTGGACCTATGCTAGTGCATTCTTTTAGTGGTCATCTCTATTATATCAAATTTATTGATGATTTCTCCAAGAAGACATGGATCTACTATTTGAAGCACAAGGATGAGACTTTTGATATGTTCAAAGACTTCAAGGCGCTGATATAGAATCAAATAGGGAAGAAAATTAAGGTCTTCTGGCTTGACAATGGTGGAGAGTACATTTCAAATGAGTTCATTGACTTCAACAAGAAGAAAGTATCAAGAAGGAAACCATTGTACCCTACAATCCTGAGCAAAATGGAGTGGCTGAAAGAAAGAACAGGTCTATTGTGGACCCTGCCCGAGCCATTCATGCTACATGATCAAATGTTACCAAAGTTCCTTTGGGGAGAAGCAACAAATGCAATGATGTATGTACAAAATAGGGTTCCCCCATCAAGCTTTCGATAACAAGACTCTCAAAGAAATATTCATAGGTACGAAACTAGACATTGGTCATCTCAGGATATTTGGTTGCCTCATTATTATACTTCCATTTGCTAAAGGATAAGAGGAACATTTTGGAAGCCACCAGAAATAAGGTATGTTCGTTGGGTATTGTGAAAATTCTAAAGCGTTTATAATCTATATATCTGGTCAAAGGAAGATCGAGTTTAGAAGGGATGTGACCTTTGATGAAGATGCTGCTCTTGGAAAAGTGATAGATCTTCCTTCTCCAAATAAATATGATGATATGGACATATTAGAGGGTCCTTCTATGCTAGAATTTGTGAAGGACATTGTTGATGATCCTGTGAAGCCTATGGACCCCTTGGATTCTCCTCCAAGTGATCCCTCTGTCAAGAAAAGACCAATATGGCTTCATGAAATTTTACAGGGTGCTGGGAGATTTGTTCCTACCAAAAGAAAATTTAGAGAAAGTAAGAAGTTGTGTCGATACCATGGATATGTTGTAGCGATGAGCACTATGATCCAGGCTGAGCCCTCTGCATTTGACGAAGTAGTGAAATAAAAGGTTTGGAAGGATGCTATGGCCAAAGAATGCAAATCCATTATGAAGAATGATGTATGGGATATTGTTTTGAGACCTAAAGGGAAGTGTGTCATAACCTCAAAATGGCTGTACAAAATCAAACATGGAGCTGATTGCAACATTGAAAAGTATAAGGCAAAGTTTGTGGCTAGAGGATTCTCCCAGAAAGAAGGAGAATATTATGATATCTTTGCGTCAGTTTCCCACTATACCACTATTAGATCGATTGTTTTCCTTGTTTCTAGTCAAGGATGGAATCTCCACCAGATGGATGTAAAGACAACATTTTTTCATGGTATGTTACAAGGAGAAGTTTACATTGAGCAACCCAAGGGATTTGAAGTAAAGGACTAAAGAAACATGTTTGCAGGTTGAAGAAAGCATTATATGGTTTCAAGCAAGATCCTCAAGGTTGGTATGGACACATTGGAAGTTACTTGGTAAAGCTTAGATTCACAAGAAGTAATGCTGATCCCAATCTGTACTTCAAGGTGGTTCAAGGTATGCCTTTGATTTTGGTTTTATATGTTGACGATCTATTCTTGATAGGTAGTGAGCCTCTAATGATCAAGGGCAAGAGGGATTTGGCCTGTGAGTTCGAGATTAAGGATCTTGGCATGATGCATTACTTCTTAGGATTAAAAGTTTTGCAGAGACTTAGAGAGATTTTTCTTTCTCAAGGAAAATATGTCGTGAATTTATTAGAGAGATTTGTAATGACGAAATGCAAATATTTGGCCACCTTGATGGAGATGAATTTCAAGAAGTTACACGAAGATACTGTTGGACCCAACTTGTTTAACCCTTCCGAGTATCGTCAATTGATTGGGGCATTGATGTTCCTTGTGAACACCCATTCGGATATATGTTTCATAGTGAACACTTTGAGTCAATTCATGACCAAGCCCCTCCATGCACATTGGGTTGTTAACAAACACATTTTGAGATATCGACATGGGACAATCAATCTTGCTCCGAGATACTCTTTCAGAGATGTGAGAATACATGGATACATCGATGTTGATTGGGCTGGAAACATTATTGATAGGAAGAGCACATCTGGGTGCTGTTTTAGCTTGAGATCTGCCATTATATCTTGGATGAGTAGGAAACATAAGTCAGTGGCTTTGAGTACAACAAAGGCATAATATATTGTTACTAGCATGGCTAGTTGTGAGGCAGTTTGGTTGAGGAAGCTCTTTTGAGAGATATTTGAGTAGGTCTTGAATACGACAGTGATATATTGCGACAACAAGAGTGGGATTCGATTCACATAGAATCCCATATTTCATGACAAATCCAAGCATATTGAGATCAAATATCATTTCATACGTGACATGGTGTTGAGAGGAGCCGTGAGACTCCGTCATATTTTGATTGATGAGAAAATTGTCGACATACTCACTAAGGATTTGCTGAAAGGGAAGTTATTGGCCTTCAAATAAAATCTTGGACTGATGGATGTGACCCTCACAAGTAAGGGTCCGGACTAATTGAGGAAACTAAGCTATGCTCTTACCCTTGTCTGAACTCCCCGGGTGAGGAATTGAGTCAGAGAGCTTCTAGGGTTAAGGGAACTCGTGGACAATAGGTGTGTCTAATCCTTACCTCACAAGAAGTATGTATATCCCCTTGCCGAGTATACCCCAGTATGCATCCTACCCACAAGTTGGGCTTGTTGGGATTATTCCTCACCTTCTAGAAAATGGGTCAAGATGATGACTTGGGTGTGTATAATTCTTACCTTGCAGGGTAAGTGTGTATCTCCTCCAAGTGCCTTGGGTTGTGTTTGACCTTTACCTCATAGGGTAACTGTCTATCTCCTCCATGTTGGGTGTGGAGCCTGATTATATTTTTTATTTAGAGGTATCGCCACATTGGACCCCAGTTCGTAATGTGGTGGCAACACCGCTTGTAAAATGTACACCACCAGGGGGGTCCAGGGGGGCGACGATGATTATTTAGAGCCCCCCCAGAAGGGGATTGGGGGTAGTGCCCCTGAAGCTAAAAATAGATGTAAAATTGCCTTGTAAAATGTTGTAATTTCGTAGTCAATCTGGGTCATTCAATAGGCAGACATCTGACGGTAGAAGTTATGTTTAATTTAGGGTTTTTTTTTTTTTTCCTTAGAAGGCAACCCTTCACTATATATGAGGGAATTTTATTACGTTTATGTAGACCTGTATTCTGAGTGAGGAAGAGAGACGAGATTGAGAGAGAAGATGGAATTACAATTGATATGTTGTAGGTTGTATCTCTTCATTTTGATGGATAATATAAAAGGAAATACTGTCTATTTCTCTATGGACATAGCCCAAATTGGGTGAACCACGTATATCTGTGTTTCTCTTGTTTTATGGATGTTTTGTATTTATATTTATGCAATATTTTATGTGTTCTATTGCTTTGTAATATATAATTTTCTAACAACTGGTATCAAAGACGAAGGTCTATTTGGCTAATAAACTCGCAGGAGAGAAGGGTTCCTGATTCGAGTGGGAGCAATGGCAGAAGATGGTAGGTTTTGGGTCGAACAATTTAATGACCAAAACTACCAGCTATGGAAGATACAGATGGAATATTATTTGTATCAGAAAGATCTATACTTACCATTGAGAAGAAAGATAAAGAAGCCGACGAATATGACAGACACAAAATGTGATATTCTCGACAGAAAGGCACTTGGAACAATACGGTTGTGCTTAGCGGCGTCGATAGCCTTTAATATTTCAAAGGAAACGACAATAGAGGGTCTAATGTTGACATTGGCCAAACTATATGAAAAACCCTTGGAATCAAATAAGGTATGTCTTATGAAGTATTTATTTAATATGAAGATGTCAGAAGGTGGATTTGTTGCTGATCATATAAATGAATTTAATACAGTTACCAGTTAGTTAAGTTCTGTAGGGGTAAATTTTAATGATGAAGTTAGGGATCTGTTATTTCTATGTTCATTGCTAGAAATTTGGAATGGTTTAGTTATGGCCATTAGTAACTCTGTCTCTAGATATAGTACTTTAAAGTTTGATGATGTTGTCGGTGCAATACTTAGCGAGGAAATGCGACAGAAAAGCTCTGCTAAGATATTAGGTAATGCTTTGATTGCAGAGACAAGGGGAAGAAAAATGGAAACATGAAAGAGCTCAGGATATCGCAGTAAGTCAAGGAAAGGCAGATCCAAGTTTATATCGGGGATAGTTTGCTGGAAATGTGGGAAGAAAGGACACCTGAAAAAAGACTGCAAATCTCGAAAGGGAAAAGAAGGAGACGCGCAACAAGAAAACAATAATGAAGTAAATGTGACAGGTGATGTGTTGCAATATTCTTTGATTATTTCATTAGAAAATAGTATTGATGCCTGGGTGGTAGATTCAGGGGCCTCATTCCATGCCACACCTGATAGGAAAAATTTTTATGATTATGTTCCAGGAGATTTTGGATAGGTTTGATTGGGTGATGATAAACCCTATAAAATCATTGAAATGGGTACAGTTTTCATAAAACATCAGAATGGAAATCAATGGTTGTTGAAGGAGGTAAGGCATGTTCCAGATTTGAAGAAAAATCTTATCTCAACAGGGAAGTTGGAAGGTGAAGGCTGTGTAACTGCTTTTACAGATAAAACCTGAAAGGTCACTAAAGGAGCCCTAGTAATAACAAAAGGAGAAAAGGTTGGTACATTGTATTTATTCAATGATATTTCTAATTATGTTAATGCTTTAACCTCTACAGGAGTAGATACAACATTGTGGCATCATAGGCTCAGGCACATGAGTGAGAAGGGGATGCAAATTCTTCACTCAAGAAATTTGTTGCCAGGTTTGAAGCATGTTGATTTGAAATTCTGTGAGAATTGTATTTATGGAAAACAAAAGAGATTCAAATTCCTCAAATTTGGGAAAGAAAAGAAAAGCAAAAAATTAGAGATTGTGCATATAAATGTATGGGGACCTGCTTAGGTATCATCTCTCGATGGCTCTCGTTATTATGTTACTTTTATTGATGATGCAACTAGAAAAGCTTGGATTTATTGTATTCGAAATAAATTTTATGTATTTGATACTTTCAAGAAATGGAAAGATTTGGTTGAAAATGAGATAGGAAAAAGGTTGAAGTGTCTCACATTAGACAATGAAGGTGAATATTGCAACAAAGAGTTTGATAGGTACTATTCAGAGAATGGAATTCGCAGAGAAAAGACTATTCCAGGAACACCACAAGAAAATGGTGTTTCAGAAAGGATGAACACGATAATCATGGAGTGTGCAAGGTGCATGAGATTGTATGCAAGATTGCATTTATAATTTTGGGCAAATGCTGTAGATACTGTTGTTTAACTAATAAATAGAGAGCTTTCAAGTTCTTTGGATGGTGGTATTCCAGAGGAGGCATGGATATGTAAAAAGGTAAATTACTCATTTTAAAAGACTTTTGATTGTAAAGCCTTTGTCCACATTAATAAAGAAAATAGAACAAAGCTTGAGGCAAAATTAAAGAAACGTACTTTTATTGGATATTGTGTTAATGATTTTGGTTATTGCTTTTATGATTATGAAAAAAACAAAATCATTAGGAGCATAGATGTCACATTCAATATATTTTTTTATAAGGATCAGATTAGGAAAATAAACATGAAAAAGAAAACAGAGAATATAGAGTTCTTGATGACATCATAGAGAAAATGAAGGTGCCTGAAAATCATAATGATCAACAACCAGAACAACAACGACAACCACAACAGCAAAAAGCACCTCAAACAACTGAAAGTAGTGTTAGAAGATCTACCATGATAAGTAGACCCCCTGAACGATACTCTCCTTCATTATATTATGTATTGTTGACTGATTCTGGTGAACCAGAATGTTATGAAGAAGCAGTGCAGGTAGAAACTAGGAAGAAGTGGGAGCAAACCATGAAAGAAGAGATGGACTCCTTAGCACAGAACCACACTTGGGACTTAGTCAGGTTTCTTGCAGATAAAACAACATTGCAGAATAAATGGGTTTACAGGTTGAAAGAAGAAGATGGAGGTAGAAAAAGGTATAAATCTAGACTTGTGGTGAATGGGTTTGCATAGAAAACGAGTATAGATTTTGATGAGATATTTTCTCCTGTTGTTAAAATGACTTCAATCAGAACTATTTTAAGTCTAGTAGCAACTGAAGATTTTCATATTGAGCAGTTAGATGTAAAGACAACCTTTCTCCGTGGGGATTTGGAGGAAGAGATATGTATGCACCAGCCACAAGGATATGAGGTGAAAGGGAAGGAGAAACTAGTGTGCAGGTTGAAGAAGAGGTTGTATGGCTTAAAACTAGTTTCAAGTTACTGGTGTCTAAAATTTGACAGGTTTATGTCTGAACAAGGTTATACTAGATGTCACTCTGATCATTGTTTTTATCTCAAAAGGAAAAATTATGGCATCTATATTATATTGTTATTATATGTAGATGACATGCTTGTTGCAGGTTCTAACATGCAGGAAATAAATGTGTTCAAAAGAAAATTGGCAAACTCATTTGCAATGAAGGATTTGGGTGCTGCAAAACAAATCCTTGGTATGAGAATAACTAGAGACAAGAAGAATCGAAAATTAACATTGTCTCAAAGTGAGTACATAGAAATGGTGTTGAAAATATTTAATATGCAGAACGAAAAATTAGTTAGTATACCTTTGGCTAGCCATTTCAAATTAAGTAAGGAGGTGTGACCCAAGACTCAAGAAGAAATAGCTTATATGTCTAAAGTTCCATATGCATCAATAGCTGGAAGCTTAATGTATGTAATGGTTTGCACAAAGCCTGATATTTCACATGTAGTGGGAGTTGTAAGCAGGTATATGAACAATCCAGAAAAAAACATTGGATGGCGGTGAAGTGGATTCTTAGGTATTTGAGAGGTACCAAAAATCAAGCATTATGCTTTGGTGGTTCAAACATTTCTCTACATGGATATGTTGATGCAGATATGGCGGGTGATAGAGATAACATGAGGATCACAACAAGGTATGTGTTTACTGTAGGTGGAACAACTGGCAGTTGGGTTTCAAAACTGCAAAGTTGCACTCTCAACAATGGAAGTTGAGTATGTTGCTGCTACAAAGGCTAGTAAAGAAATGATTTGGTTATAAAGGTTTCTGGATGAATTGGGTAAGAAGTAGGAGTTGGGCAAGTTATACAGTGACAAACAGAGTGCCATACATCTTGCAAAGAAATCTTCATTTCATTCCAAGACTAAACATATACATCTCAAGTACCATTTCATACAACCAGTGTTGGAAGATGGACAGTTGAAGTTGGAAAAGATACACACTAGCTGGAATCCTGCAAATATGTTAACAAAAGTTGTAACCAGGGAGAAACTGAGATTCTGCTTAGTTTCAATTAGTCTTCAAGTATGATGAAAAAGATGAGAAACAATTTCGTCCAAAGTGGACTTATTGTCTAGCAAATGAAGCAGCGGTGGAGTTGCTATAATCGGTCTCCAAGTGGGAGATTGTTGGGTGTGGAGCCTGATTATCTTCTTTATTTAGAGGTATCCCCACATTGGACCCCAGTTCGTAATGTGGCAACAATGCTGCCCGTAAAATGTACACTACCAGGGGGGTCCATAGGGGCGACGATGATTATTTGGAGCCCCTCCAGAAGGGGATCGGGGGAAGCACCCCTGAAGCTAAAAATAGATGTAAAATTTCCTTGTAAAATGTTGTAATTTCATAGTCAATCTGGGTCATTCAATAGGCGGAGATTTGACGGTAGAAGTTATGTTTAATTTAGGGTTTTTTTTCCCTAGAAGGGAACCCCTCACTATATATGAAGGAATTGTATTGTGTCTATGTAGATTTGTATTCTGAGCAAGGAAGAGAGAGGAGATTGTGAGAGAAGAGGGACTTACAACAGATCTACTATAGGTTGTATCTCTTCATTTTTCTGGATAATATAAAATGAAGGACTGACTATTTCTCCATGGACATAGCCCAAATTGGGTGAACCACATATATATGTGTCTCTCTTGTTTTATGCATGTTCTGTGTTTATATTTATGCAATATTTTATGTGTTCCATTGCTCTGTAATATATATTTTTCTAACAACTGTTTGACCTTTACCTTATAAGGTAATTGTGTAGCTCCTCCCAGGTTGTGGATGCAGGTTTTATACCACTTGAATCTTGAGGGTCTTGATGGGAATATCAACATACGGTAGGAAATTTGTGATCCTTACCTCACGGTAAGTTGTATCTTACCTATTGTCCTATGATGTGGGTTGAGTTGGAACTCCCATATGACGATGATTGGATAGAGGGTGGTAGCTTGAGGTCCTCTTCAATGTCAAGTTATTCTTGTTTGAGATTCAACAGTGTTCAACATATGAGAAAATATGAGTAGAGATGACATTTGATTTGATGGGACACATGTTGCAGTCAATAATTTATCCCTAGCTAAGGAGTATTAATTTGGCAACTAAGGGACAAATTCCCTCCTTTGGACAATCTTCCTCATCAAGAAAGACCCCTCCCAGCCCTTGGAATAATTAATTGGTTGAGGAAACATGTGCTCAAAAGGACAGGTAGGACCAAAAGAGAAACTGGACACCCTTGGAAGCCTATAAATACAAGTCATATGAACCTCATTTAGACATCATCATCAAACATATTTTTCTTCTCTCTTCTTTGGTTTGGTTTGTACAGTTCTAAAGTTGATTCGTGTATATTGGTTCGTACATGTCCAAAATCGTAGGGTTCAAGCCAACACGTGTGGATTATGGTTTTGGCATGTAGCCGCAAGGATGGAACAAGGAAATTTTGGTTGTAGTAGCATGAATATAGGGTGCTCCCTACGGCTGGAGTGTTGCATCCACACACATGGTCACTAACTCTGTGCGGTTGGGACTTAGGGAATTTTGAAAGTTGACCGCAAACTTTGACTGTTGACCGCAGGCTTGAGAACTTTGATTTGATCAGTATTTTTGTTAGGCTCATCTCTTGGATATTTTTTGGTTGGTTTTGCTGGAGTATTGTGGTTAATGAATTGGAACATTGTACTCTCCTTTCGCTGAACATATTATGAAAATCTAATAAGAAGAATAATTTAAAAGGGTTTTCCCCCTTGTGGGGTTTTTCCTTTGTCTTTGACCAAACCCGGTGTATTTTATTTGTCTCTTATTGTTGATTGCATTTACTGTTTTATCTACATTTACTATTAATCGTTTGAATATTTAATTGTGCTCGAAGATTGCTAATTGAAGATAATAATTGGGATAAAGTAATTATAGCAACATAGAACAATGAAAAATTAATAGGATGCATTATATGTGATACAACACTACCTCTACAAGACACATACCCCATCTGAATGTATACAGGATATGTCCTTTTAGGACTATTCTTATCTTGGATTGCTATCCTTGAATCCTCAAAGATTATTGGTCCTTTTCAACCACTCTTATCTTAGACATCTTCCCTATACTCAAATAGTGTTAGTCTCTTTCCTTTTTTGGATTCTTTATCCTCAAGGAAACCACATATGCTTATCCAATCCTCCACCATTCTCTCTCTAAGGGCTTTATTTAGACTTATGACTGTTAGTCTTGGTCAAGTGCCTGACATATGAAGACGAGAATGCACATGTGATGTCCAACATCACTGCCTCTTAGCTAGAGAGAATATCCATATTCTCCTTTTGATTAGAGAATATATCCTTGCTCCCTTTTAAGGAGATTGCTTTTCTCCCTCTCAAAACCAGAGGAGGTTCCAAACCTGCTTTCTATTTGGGAAGTCAACACTACAAGCTTTATAGCTTGTCTTTATAAGAGTATCAACTACTTGTTCTCCATAGCTGCATGGCTTCCTCTCTTCTTTGCATCGATCTTGCTTCTTTTCGAGGTATGATGGAGCCATATTCACTCTTCAATCTTGTGACATGATCCAATTCATCTCTCTTGCTTGTAACTTTCATCTTGACATCATGGATGAGATCATTACATCGAGCCTTTCCAAACTTCAAGTTGATCATAGCTTTTGCATGAAAGTGATCTCCCTTTTTGAACTTTAGGTTATATTCTCGCATTGCTGCCTTTCAATATCAAATAAATATATCTTCACTTCATAATTTCCAGGTATCTTATGTTGATCTTCGCTCAAAATTCTTCATGTATTCCTGAAATATCCTTTCAAGTAGCAAATTAATATGTTAACTAAAATACCAACAACAATTAAACTTAGAATTACCTCATCATTATGACTTTATCATCAAGCATCAACATCCTCATGGTCCATCTCCATTCGAACCTTCCTTCATGCATCAGAGTGCCAAAGGATCAAACTTGATTACCAAGTTAACACTTCTCTTCTGGAGATTATATTGGATATTAATCATAATCTAGAGAAAGTATTATTCTTTATTTATCTTTGAGTAAGTCAAATTCTTCCCTTTTAAACATCACATAATTATACAAATCATGTTACAAGATATATGAATATTATCCAAGCATTACTTTAAATATGAATTCCTATGATTTTACTTCATTATCTAGCTATATATCTCATAATGAGCCTGCAACATAACCCATTGCATTCCTTCATCCCTTCAAAAGTATTGTTTCCATAACAACATAACAACATAGAATTGGGATAAAGTAATTAAAACAACATAGAAAAATGAAAAATTAACATGATGCATTACGTGTGATACAACACTACCTCTACAAGGCACATACCCCATCCGAATGTTCACAAGATATGTCCTTTTAGGGATATTCTTATCTTGGATTCCTATCCTTGAATCCTCAAAGAATATAGATCCTCTTCGACCACTCTTATCTTGGACACCTTCCCTATCCTCAAGTAGTGTCGGTACCTTTCCTTTTTTGGATGCTTTGTCCTCAAGGAAACTGCATATGCTTATCCAATCCTCCACCATTCTCTCTCTAAGGCCTTTATTTAGACTTACGACTGTTAGTCTTGGTCAAGTTCTAACACATGAAGACAAGAATGCACATGTGATGTCCAACATCACTCCCTCTCAACTAGAGATCATATCCATACTCTCCTTTTGATTAGAGAATATATCCTTTCTCCCTTTTAAGGAGACTACTTTTCTCCCTCTCAAAACTAGAGGAGGTTCCAAACTTGCTTTCTATTTGGGAAGTTAACACCATAAGCCTTATAGCTTGTCTTTATAAGAGTATCAACTACTTGCTCTCCATAGCTGCATGGCTTCCTCTCTTCTTTGCATTGAGCTTGCTTCCTTTCGAGGTAAGATGGAGCCATCTTCACTCTTCAATCTTGTGACAGGATCAAAGTCATCTATCTTCCTTTTCACTTTCATCTCGACATCATGGATGAAGGCATTACGTCAAACCTTTCCAAACTTCAAGTTGATCATAGCTTTTGCATGAAAGTGATCTCCCTTTTTGACATTTAGGTTATATTCTCACATTTCTACCTTTCAATCTCAAGATGAATATATCTTCACTTCATAATTTCCAGGTATCCTATGTTGAGCTTGGCTCAACATTCTTCATGTATTCTTGCAATATCCTTCCAAGTAGGAAAATAATATGTTAACCAAAATACTAGCAAAAATTAAACTTAGACTTACCTCATCATTATAAATTTTTCATCAAGCATCAACATCCATATGGTCCATCTCCATTCGAACCTTCCTTCATACAACAGAGTACCAAAGGATCAAACTTGATTACCAAGTTAGCACTTCTCTTCCAGATATTATATTGGATATTAATCATAATCTAGATAAAGTCTTAATTCTTTTTTTTTATCTTTGAGTAAGTCAAATTCTTGCCTTTTAAACATCACATAATTTTACAAATCATGCTACAAGATATATGAATCTTACCCAAGAGTTACCTTCAATATGCATTCCTATGATTTTACTTCAGTATCTAGCTATATATCTGATAATGAGCCTACAACCTAACCCATTGCATTCCTTCATCCCCTCAAAAGTATTATTTCCATACTATATGGATTGTATACTAAACTTGTCATAATGATTCTTCAAAGAACCTTCAAAAAATGTTGGTTCTTATAGGATCATGATGATCCATATTAGTAAAATGACTACCTCTAACATAATAGTAGATAATCTCTGGATGAATAATATGAAAAATGGTCTATTTCTCCACCTTTAAAAACTAGATGATTTATACAAAACAACCTAACCAAATAGACTCTAAGTATGCTACTATCACATGCTTCTCTTTATGATACTATACAAAATCAAGCAAACAACAACATTGCATACTATCCCAAAGGAAAGGCCAATCTTTTCAAAGAACTTGACAAATAGGGTGCCTTCTTCAGTAGTAAAGATCTTTCACTTTTTCTTTCTTCAACTTCTTCTTAGGTTCTCCCATTTCCTTAGCCATGTGAGGCTCACTTATTTTCTTTCTTTTGTTGTTTTGTTGGTTTGGACATTCCCTCTTAAAATGTCCATACTCATTTTATTTAGAGCATTGAACCTTGGACACATCCTTTTTTTTGGACTTCCCAAAATTTCCTTTCTTTAACTTCTCAACTATGGCTATAAAAGCTTGAGACTGTTCATGTGATACAATTTCATCCTTTGCCTTGATCCTAATTTCTTCCAAGATGAATTAAGCCCACAACTTATGAAAAGGATTTGAGTCTTTCTTAGAGTATATGCTTCTTGCAAAGCTGCCCCATTCTGGTGGCAATGCATTTAGTACATAGGCCATTTATGAATTAGAAATTGTCTCTCCAGGACCCTGCAAGTGATCTCTTAATTGAGAGATATTCATTAGACTGGATGCCATGCTCTCATATTTTTATTTCTTCATTTTATACATCTTATTCCTCAAAGACATCTGTTGTCCTGATGCACTTACAGAGTACAACTTTACTAGTTTGTCATGCATAGCTTTAGAAATTTTCAAATTTGCAATAAATGGAACAAGAGAATCCTTAATGGATTCAACGACGATCCTTTGTGCCCTTACTTCTCCTTTCTTGTACTTTGCTAGTTTTCGAGTCTTGTATTTTATAGGTTCAATAATTTCACCAATGACATATTCCACTACTTCATATTTTGTAAGATCCAGGTCAATCCTTTTCCTCCATGCTAGAAAATTTGATGAGCCGATGAGCTTATTTCTTTCCTTGCAAAAAGAACCATATGACCTATAGATTCAGACATGAGTAACAATATGATTCTTTATGATCAAGAGTCTTCCCTTTCGGATGATATCTCAACTATATTGATGCTTTCAAGATCTTCAAAGAGACTTCAATAATGACTTCCAAAATTGATGACACCAAAATCCTTTGATGTTTCCTTCGAGGAGGTCTTCCAATGAGTGTTTAACTAGATCGTTTTTTCAAGAGAGAACAAAAATATCCACCAAGATTTCTTCTGATGAGACCCTTCTTCTAGATCAATAGGTCTCCTTTTCCCCTTATCAAACCCTTCTTGTGTCCACAAGATGATCCTTCCAATTGCCTTCTTGTTCACCTTAGCTCTGAAACCATGTTGGAAAATGTAATGTGGTAGTTATTAATTCAAATTTTCCTTAACCTTAATACTTGTTTGTGAACTTTATTATTCTTATGCTGTTTCTTTATTAGGTCTTCTTCATCAAAAAAATAAAAAGATAAACAATAATAAAGACAATTGACACAAAAGTTAGGCTCCAAGCCAGGGAAAAACCTAGAAACTCTTCTCTTCTTATAAAATTCTTTTCAAATGAGACAACAAAGACCCAAACCATATATCAAGTCCTCCTCCAAGTACCATGTCAACCCTTCCAACAAAACCAACTTCTAGTTGCAACTTCGACCACAACCTCTACCCTGCAATTTTGTCCTGCAATTTCAGCTTTGTAGCTTTTGTAAAAACCCATATCCAAATTCTTCAAGAGTCCTTCCGTGAGCAAGACAATATTCCAAGGTCAACAAGGTTAAGATAAAGTATTCTTTATTCCAACAACTTGATACTGCATCTCGCTCTTATACAATTCGTACATGTAGTTTTGACCTCCTTTGTAGCTGTAGAAACCCTATAATTTTACACCTGTGAGAGAGATAGAGCTCAAAAAAAGTTTTATTTAACTTCTTTCACCTTCTAGACCTTCACTCCACCTTCCTTATCTCTTATAGCTTTAGATTGAACCTTTTCAAGAGAAATCAAGCTTTTTGAGTGAGTGAGGCCTAAATGAGGTCAGCTTACTCCTTTATATAACCTTTCCAAGGAGCCGAATTCATCCTTTAGGCCGACCTGAAGCTTTTAGGGTTGACTTGTACTTTGGAGGTTTCCGAGATTTGCTAGACTCAAAATAATTTTTTTTACAAGATAAATTTTTCTTGGAAGGGCCTTATAAACATGATGTTGACTTTCTTGACTAATGACAATAGATCCTATGACCTAAAAAACCTTAGAAGCATGAAGAACATGATTTTACCTAGAATACCATCAATAAAGAGCATGAAACCCATGCTTTATAATAATATTTTTTCTTCTTATTTTGTTTGTCACATAAGATAGACATTGAAATGAGTACAACAACAATTATGAAGACCGAAACTAGTTACATTTCCAACACCTATGATGTGTGGCATGGAATCTAACCCCTGTCGGTTGAGGATATATGAATTTTTCAAGTTAAAAGATGAAATTTTTGGCCCTAGTGAAGTTAGACCTCCCAAAAGTAAAGTTGGCCATGTTTGAGGGTAAGTCAAGCCTATAAATAGGCTGTCCCATCACCCATTTTGGCTAAGAATTTGGTTAAGCACTTGTTGATGGTGTTGGACCAACCAACGTTTAGGGGATCTCCCTGATATGAAGTCCCAACTAGAACTCACATCGTTTGGTGTAGGAGTCTAATCCAGTATGATGGTCCAATTGCCATTATCTTAAAGATATGCCTTAGCTCTTGCTTTTCAGCACATGAGAGTGGTATACGTAGTCTTCAAACAATGATGTTCGTGTGCCTGATGAGTGCTTAGTGTAACTTGTGTCTAAGTTCATTCACTACAGAGGGAGAGGGTGAGAGTGAGTCTCAAGTCGAGAGGGAATAGTCCCAACTCAGGTAGAGACACACAATATAGCAGGATCTGCGTAGCTTCTAGCGGAGGAGTCCACATGGATGTGGCAATCACAAACAAAAAGTGAACATATAGCATGTACAACACCCAGCGGAGTAGTCCACATGAGTGTGACAGTTGTTATGACAAGTTTACAAGAATGAGTCTGTGTAATGTCTGATGGAGTAGTCCACACAGGCAAGAAAACGATAACAACTGATACAACACATTCCCAAAAGTGTATGCACTAAAACAACCGAAATAGTTCAACTATCTTAGTACAGGTTAAAGTGACATGCATTAAAAGCGTCCAAAGAATAGTCTTACAAAAGAATACAATACATGTGTGAAAATGTGTTGGTCTATTAACATCCTTTAGTATTAAGCGAAAGCTCCAAGACACATCTGTACACCATACATCACTAACCCTAGTAGTGGGGCGTTGGAGCCACTCCTCGCTCCTCAAAGAAAAGACTATAGACTCTCAAGGCTATGTGGGAGGAGCCAAGGTGAAAAGTCCTTTGCATGTACAAATGAGGAGTATATATAGCCAAGAGTGAACTTGACCCTTGTGACTCTTTGACTTCCCTCATGACTGTTTGACTTACATGACCCTTCAACTTCATATGTGGGTGTCTTGGACTTCCACATTACATTGCATTGATTACAACATGTATGGCCCATAGTAGTGATGTGGCTGAGACGACTCATGACATGAATCGACATGACACAGCTGGTATATTCATGTTGATGGTGGTGTCCATGTCGAGCTGATGTGATTCTGAGTGATGAGTGTGCTCTTGGTGTATCATAGCTTCACCTCCACATGACAAGGTGTGCTAAGTCTTCGATGGTCTTGGTGTTCACTTGATGTTGCATGTGCATGTGTCCCCTTCGACGGTACCTAGTCTGCTCTAAGTGTTCATCCATTCGTGAACAAGTCTACAAGCATGTGCTCCTTGTTCATCCCATTCGTCATCACGCCATGGATCATTCATGTACCTATTTATGAAATTTTTCATGATGAGACGACATCAAATCCATAAATACCCTACTCTACCATGATGCATCATCTTTTGTTTCTGGGTCTAGGTGACTAAGAGAGAGGACAAGGCTCTAAAACTGTGCAGAGCACATTTGAAGCTGGGATGTGAGGCTTCGGGGCATTGTTAGGAAAAACTGCGTAGAGGTTACTGAGAGGCTGGGTTGAGTAGTCCAGGACAATAGTGACATCTGAGGGATGTGGCTCAGCTGGGAGGAAGAATTACGCAGTTTTTCCGGGGAAGGCAATGTGGGTAGCCAGAGGCACTGGAAGTGAAAACTGTGCATATTTCCAGAGGATGTTGGGATTGAGCTGTGGGAGCCTGCTGGTCAAAACTGCGTAGTTCTGGGAGGAAGTCAAGTAGGACATGATTGCACAATTTCCAGGCTGAGTGGGGCTGCTGGGCAGTAGGTGGATTGTCAATGAAAATTGCGTAGTTTTTAGGAGGAGTGGAGAGCAGGCCAACAGGGGGACTGCCTGGCAAAACGACACAATTTCCGGGGACAATGCAGTGACAAGCAACGGGTGCTTGTCCCTCATGTCTGCGCAATTTCTTTAGGTAGTGCAGGTAGGAAGAATGAACAACTTTTGCATAGTTTTGGAGATGAGTGCGGCCTTGGGTCATTGCTCAAGTCAAATTCCTCGGTTGACCAATGGGAGGCTTGATGGATAGGCTTGCGAGGAGCATAGACTAAGATGTATTCTTGGGAAACTTCTGTGCTATTCTAGTTGGCAGTCAGCCGAGTTGATTCCAGAATCGCTCAGTGTAGGATTCTTAGAGGGAAGCCTCAAGCTCTACGCAGTTCTAGGAAACAATGCTTGGTCACTAAGGGCTGAAATTGCACAATGCAGCTCAGTGGAGGTTTGGCTAGTGGAGGGTGGTTCGGTCGAGAGATCTTCGAAGAGTAAGTGAAATCGTGTATACATGACCTTGCGAACACACTTTCAATATGACTCGATGACAAGACACCTCAAACCACAAGACAACATATGCTTAGTGTGACTGACCAAATGGTGAGAGCCACAAGTGCAACACTTGAGATAGATCATTGAACGACTGTGATGACACTTTCTTAAAATTGTTTACAAATTTGTGTGTGAGTGCGACAGATGTTTACATAGCGAAAAAAACTCGTAAACACGAGGACAAACCTTCAACATAGCCATAACAAAACTGCAAGCATGACATTGCAACCAACATGCTAAAAGACAATTGGTGATTGGTCAAGCAAAGATGGTGTAAATACTCGACAAGGGCTCATGGGATGAGCCTGAGTGTTTGCAATCATCAAGGAAAAACTAAAGAAGGTTCCAAAATTGGATGCAGGCCAAAATTTTGGAGGGTGTTGTAGCCGCTACAATACTTAACATAGTTACTGACTAAACGAGAAAATGACCTAGTACTCGTTTTTTTGAGGTAGCAAAAAATCACTTGATTTTGAAAAATGGTGATTCAGAGTACACCTTTTTTTTTGGAGCATATTTTTGCCACTTCAAATTTTTTTTATGTATCAAGTATAAACAATTTTTTTTAAATGTTAGTGATTTTCATGCTGATTTTGAAAAGTGTTGATGCAGCGTCAACAAATTTTTTTAGAGGGCTTATTTTTGACACTTTAAATTTTATGTATCAAGGATGAACATTTTTTTTAGTGATTTTCATCTTGATTTTGAAAAGTGCTGATGAGCATCAACCCTTTTTGTTTAAAGGACTTAGTTTTTACACTTAAAATTTCTAATGAATTAAGTGTGGATATATATTTTTTTAAATGTTGGTGATTTTCATGTTAGTAATAAAAATAAAAAAACTTGACAAAAAAGAATCAAATACAAAAAATATAAGAAAAAATAAAAAAATAATACATAAAACATGACCAAAATAAAAATAATTAAAACATGTTAGTAAAGAAACACACACACACACACACACATATATAAAACATAACAAAAAAAAACATGACAAAAATATAAAAAAAACATGACAAAGAAAAAAAACATAAAGCATAAAATATGTTAATAAAACACAAAAATAACAAACATGACAAAAAAAAATTAAGTACAAAAAAAATATTTAAATTAGGAAAACAAAACAAATCTATTAAAAATGTTAAAAGAACCCAAAATTTTAACTTCGTAAAAATAAAAATTGAATAAAAATCATGAAAGAAACAAAAAATAAACTAAAAAACTAAAAAATTAATAAATATAAATTTAAAGAAAAAACAAATTGAACCACAAAAAAATCTAAAAACACACACACCACACACATATTTAAGTTAAAAATAAAATAAAAAGAACACCTCAGTAGATAAGAAACTTTAAATATTACAAAAAAAGAATATTTACTAACAAAATTAAAATTAAAATAAATAAAATAAAATTAAAGATTTAATCATTAATATTTTTTATTTTTTTTAATAATTAATTATTAATTTATTATTTAAAAAAAAAAAATTATTTTTTTCAAACAATTTAAAAAAATCGAACATATAAAAAAAATTCAATACAAGTAAAAAAACTTAAAAAAATTGAAAAAAAAAAAAAACATTAAAACTAAAAAAATTAAAAAATAAAATAATAAAACAATTAATCAGCTTACCATCACTCTCGCTTCACTCCTACTCACCCAATCCATCCCCTTTTCCTCATCCACTCCCTCATCCCTTCCTCGACCTACCCCTTGCCTCCCCCTCATCACCCTCCTATGACCCTGCCCCTGCCCCTGCCCCTCCCCCTTCCTATACCCCCCTTTCCTCCCACCCAAAAAATGAAAATAAAAAATAAAAAATCATAAAACATAAAAGATAAAACATGTTAGTAATAAAACAAAAAAAAAATCAAATACAAAAAAAATATAAAAAGGAAAAACAAAAAAAACAAAAAACTTGTAAAAATGTGAAAAACACCAAAATTAACTCATAAAAATAAAAAAAATGAATAAAAAATGAAGAGATCTTTGGAATGGATAGTTTTCTCATAATCGTGGGGGATTTGATCTCGATGCATCGAAGAGAGCGAGGGTTTCGATGGTAGCTAGGGTTTGAACCATTTAAGCCGATCGCTGTTCGACGGTGAAGACCAGGCGTAGGGAGGCAGGTTCCTCTCGTGCTTGACCAAGGACCAAGAGTTGCAGACACGACGCAGAAGAGGTGAAAAAAGTCAGAGGGTTATCAAGGAAAAATGGGAACAGAAGCGGGGAGGGGAGAGATCCCCTCCTACAAGAATATAATGGCAAGCGAGTCAAGTAAAATAGGGGTGCAGAAGGGTTCAAAGGAAAACAACAGAGAAAACCCAGGAGTGGGAGGCCATTGGCAGGCGGGATTAAGCAGCAAATGTCTTCCAAGGGCATCAAAAAGACCCAGGCTCGTAATCCATAACAATAAACTTGAAGAGTATAGAAGCTATATGAGAGATCATGCTTTAATATGCAAGTTTGTAGGCTTTTGGCTGTATGAAAATGATCTGTCTAATTGGATAGAATAGAGATGGAAACCTAAGGGGCACATAGATCTAAAATTGGGTGCTAAGGGTTTCTTCACAGTCATATTTTCTAACCTGGAGGATAAGGAAAGGATTTTTGAGGGGGGACCCTACTTCATGAACAATGCTGGTCTTTTCATCTGACATTGGGAAGACTGTTACAACCCAGATAAGGAGAAAATGTTAGCAACTCCTATCTGGATCAGGCTCTTCGGATTACCAATGGAGTTTTGGGACCCGAAAATTCTGGAAGGAATAGGCAATGCTATAGGGACTTTTGTGAAAGTAGCTGAGACCACCAAAAGAGGGAGATATACATCTTACGCCAGGATATGTGCGTATATGAATATAACAGAGCCCCTTTCGGAATTTATTGAACTTAAATACCATGATGAGGTTTGGCAGCAATCGGTGGATTACAAACACATCCCATTTCGTTGTAGAAGATGCCATGAATATGGCCATGTCTATAGATAATGCCCTTTAAACAGGACAAAGGAGTCAATTGAGGAAAAAGAAAAGGAGAAGAAGGCAACAGAGGAAACTGAAGGAGAGGAAGAGGGAATTAAAGAAGTGCCCATCAGAAGAAAATCAGTAAAAAGTGCACCTCTGAGGTAACCACCTATGGAAATGATGCCTTTGGAAAATCAAAACAAGTTTAAAGCTCTGGAGGAAGGGGAAATGGGGATGGAAAAAGAAGACAGCGAGGATGAACCAATGGATCTATCAAAAGTAACAGGGGAACAGGATAAAATCCAAGGAAACATGAAACAAGGAAAGGCTGAGGTGAACAAGGACCAAACAAATGACCAAACACAAATGGAGATAGACATTCAAAAAGACAAAGGAGGAGAAGAGGAACGAGTAATGAAAAGACTGTTACAGGAATGGAGGCTTTTAGATGAAAGATTTATACTAGAAGAATAGAAGCAATTGTATAAAGAGATGTTCCAAAAATACAAAGAGAAGGTAGGAGCACTTGCAGCAAGTCAACTGGAACAATCAGAAGTACAAGAGATTCAAAATATCGGAATGGGAAACACTGGAAAAGGAGGAAGGAAAAGAGGTAGGCGGCCGATGAGCGAAACAATACAAGTGGTGGGAGAGATGCTGGTGAATTCAGGAAGAGTTATACCTCTCTTAGAGGTATTTCAACAACCAAAAAAACTTTTAAAATGATAATCACAAGTTGGAATATCAGAGGTCTCAATAGATGGGGAAAACAAAGATATCTGAGAGATAGACTGAAAAAGGATAAACCAAGTATAATGATAATCCAAAAAACCAAGATTAGCACCCATAAAATGGAGGACATAATGAGACAATATAATACTAGATATGAGATAATGGGTTAGGATGCAGCTGATAGTGCAGGAGGGTTAGCAATCCTATGGAATCCGGAGGAAGTTCAATTTGAACATTGGATAAACTTCCCTCGTATCCTTTCAGGAACCTTTAAAATGATAGGTTTGTCGGAATGGATTGTCCTGAAAGGAGTTTATGGTTCGCACCTATCAAATGAGCGTAAAGTTTCCTTCAGAATATGAAAACAATTCGAAGACTATTCCCGGAAATGCCATGGATAGCAGGTGAGGATTTTAACATGATCACAACTATATTAGAAAAAAAAGGAGTAAGGAGAACATACCAAGATATGGAAGCTTTTGGAGACATGATATCAGAACAAAGATTGGTGGATATCCCCACAATAAATGGAATCCACACATGGAATAATCGCAGAGGAGGCACAAATCAGATCGTATCGAGATTGGATAGATTTTTAATAGCGGAACAAATTATGAACAGGGACATATATATTGAAGCAATGATTCTTCCAGCTATGGGCTCAGACCATTGGCCAATTAGGCTAGAAATAGACCTTAAAGCAAGCCCTAAAAGATGCCCCTTTAGGTTTGAAGCGTTCTGGCTAAGAAATCAACAGTTCATGCCAAAGGTGGAGGAGTGGTGGAATGGGAGCCAACAAAAAGGGTGAACCAAGATGCAAACCTTCTAGTTGAAACTAAAAGAACTCAGAGGAAAAATAAAAAAATGGAATAAAGAATAATTTGGGAATATATTCATAGAACAACAACGTTTAGAACAAAAAATGAGAGAGCTGCAACAAGAAATGATGATAGAATGCAGGAATGAGGAAAGAAGTAGAGAAAAGGGCATAGTGATAAGCCAAATTGAAGAACGTAGAAAACATGAAGAAATTTTATGGAAGCAGTAGTCTCGCATAAACTGGCTTCGAGAAGGAGAAAGGAATACGAAGTTCTTCCACAAAGCCATGATCCAGCATAGACAGAGGAATAAAATTTTCTCCATTAAAAACAAGGAAGGGCAACGTATAACCAAGCATGAAGAAATGGAACAGGCTCTGGTGGGGCACTTTAAAGATATCCTTACTGAACCTCTAGAGGATAGAGAAGAAGTTATAAACAGGATCTGTAATGAAATCGCTAACATGATCACTAGAGACCAGAATTTAGCCTTGATGCGGGTAGCAACACTCGAAGAGGTTGAGGAAATTGTGAAAGGAATGAAAAGGAACAAAGCCCCAGGTCTAGACGAGTTTACAGTGGAATTTTACCAAGCTGGCTGGCATTTCTTAGGGCAAAACATCCTGGAGGTGGTTGAGGAATCACGCAGACTCCAGAAGGTATGGCCGGCCCTGAACTCAACTCTTTTTTCTCTTATTCCTAAATATGCTCACTCGGAAACAACCCAAGGCTTCCGTCCTATTGCTCTCTGTAATGTAATATATAAGATTATTGCTACCTTAATGGCCAAAAGATTGAAACCAATTCTTTCTAGTATAATTTCCCTAGAACAAACTGGGTTTGTGGAGGGGAGACAAATTCTAGATGGACTGGTGGTTTCTCAGGAGGTGATTCATTCTCTAAAACAAAAAAAGGAAACTGGAATGATGATAAAGCTGGATCTCTCAAAATCATATGATCATTTAAACAGGAGTTATCTTAAAACAATTTTAAGGGCATTTGGCTTTTATGAAAGATGGGTGAACTAGATATATAGTATGATATCCACCCCTAATTTTTCCATTCTTTTAAATGGATCACCAACCTCGACTTTCAATGCTACAAGAGGATTGCATCAAGGAGACCCTTTATCCCCATTTTTATTCATCATAGTAGCCGAAGGATTGGGAAGATACTTCAAAAAAGAGCTGAGGGAGAGAAAGATCAAAGGTCTGAGACCCTGGGGAAATAACTTACTAGTTACACATCAACAGTTCGTTGATGACATTATGCTTTTCTGTGCGGTCTCTCTGAGAGAAGTTAAACGAGTGAAAGGGCTCCTAGACCTAATTATGGAAGCCTCAGGCACCAAAATTAACAAGGACAAGTCCAACACTTTCTTCTTCAATACTCCAGAAAGGGTCAAAACCCACCTGACCAGAATTCTAGGCTTTCGCTTTGGAGAATTACCCATAAAATACTTGGGAAATCTTTTAGCTTCAAATCCTCTGAGGATAGCTAATTGGCAGCATACCATTGAGAAGCTCAAGAACAGATTGGCTAGCTGGTCATTCTGCGCTCTGAACATAGTGGGAAGATTAGTGCTCCTTAAATCGATACTTCAAGTGATTCCCATTTACCCTCTATCAGCAATGGCAGTCCCTAAAGGAGTGTGCGCAAAAATGACAGAGATATTTAGAAAATTCATATGGGGAGGACCAAAGAAACAAAAGAAATGGGCTCTAATATCATGGAAAGGTATAACAAAAAACAAGGAGGAAGGGGGATTGGGTCTTAGAGACCCGTATATTATGAACCAAGTCCTAGGAGTGAAGCTATGGTGAAGATGGATGACAGGCGGAGAAGACCTATGGAAAAGAATATGGACCCAAAAATACAATATGCCTACAACTACTGAAGGAATTCTTTGATTGGGAGAGGTCCCAAGAGGCTCCACAATTTGGGAATTGGCGAGCAACAACAGAGATATCATAGGGAATCACGCATTCTGGGAAATAAGGAATGGGCATACAGCTAAATTTTGGGAGGAAGCCCGGTAGGAAAGAGGAAGAATGATAGAGATACAAGATTTGCAGAACACATATCAAAAGGCTAAAGAGGAAGGGCTAATTTATGTGAGTGAATACTTGAAAGAAGGAAGGCAAGAGGAAACCTGGAGAGCATGGAAAAAACCGGAGGAATGGGACAGTAATATAAATACTGAACAGAAAGCTTTGCTGGAAAAGGAAATGGATTCGAGAAGAATAAAAACTCGATCAAGCTCGGATATTCTTCGATGGCGTAGATCCACAAAAGGAACCTTCACGATAAAGGAAGCCTACTATTTAACAACCAGACAGGAACAAGAAGATCATACACTAGAATGGAAACAAATTTGGCAGAATAAGTGGTGGCCAAAGGTGACATTGTTTGCATGGCTGGTAGGGAAAGGGCGAATTTTGACCTGGGATCAAATACAAAAACGAGGGTTTCATGGACCACCTAGATGCAGTCTATGCAAAGAAGACAATGAAACTCAGGAACATCTCTTAAACTCTTTCCCGATAGCTCAGCAACAATGGGAAGAGATCAGAAAGCTCTTCGGAAAGACAAACTGAAATCCTCAGGACATTAAACAAACCATTTTTCAATGGGGGAAAGGTCAGTTCTCTAATCTTGTGGTGAAGAGAGCCTGGAATCTAGCAATGGGATTCAATATATGGTTAATTTGGAAGGAGGGAAATGAAAGAGTATTTTAGGACAAAACCAATCCTCCAGAGAAGATATGGAAACACACCCAAAAAATCATAAGGGAAACTATCCTAGTGGAAGCTTGGGAATAGGAAGACTGGAAAGCTAACCCGAAAGAAGGTAGAATATTAACTAGTCTAAATCTAGAACAAAGTATGGTTTACCCCCAAAAGCAAAAAAACAATCAAAATAGTCATATCCAGAGCCCAACTAAGTTCAAACGCCCTCACAAAGACTTCATTAAATTAATTTTTGACGGGGCATCTAAGGGGAACCCGGGACCGGCAAGAGTTGGAAGTATTTTTAGGGATAGTCGAGGACGAACCAGATGGGTATATGCTGACAGGGGAGGCATAATGAGAAATAATGAAGTGGAATTAATGGCAGCTTATGAAGGAATCAGAATAGCCATACGAAATGGATACACAAAGTTAGAAATTGAGGGAGACTCCAATCTGGTTATAGGAGTGCTCATAAAATTGAATAGTGAATAGAATTGGGAACAGGTAGCAAAGAGTTGGAGAACGGCTGGAATAATTCAAGACCTCGCAGAAATCATGAAACAATTTGATTACAGGATTATCCACCATGTTAAATGAGATGGTAATAAAGCATCGGATTTTCTAGCTAACCGGGGTTGTAATGAGTAGAATGAGAAGGTGGACAGCATATGGCCAATCCATTGGGAAGCGACAGGATGGGAAGCCTTAACTTAATTATCACCCAGGACAACCATGAAATTACAACCTCAGAATAAAGGCTTCAGATGGTCCCCGATTGGGGTGGACAAAAAGGTGACATGTGGGATCATGATGGAAGAGGGAAAGTGGCATTTTAGCTCACCTCACAACTTAATCACCCCACAGGACATTGAGGTGGCTTGCAGGTATGGTAGAAACCTAAGACGAGGAGACAAAAGCATCATGAAAGAAGAAGGAGTAAGGATTGATGACGAGTAGGCGATGGGATGGTGGGTAGGTGGCATTAGGAAGATAAAAGCAGGTAAGGGAAGAAATGAAGGCGATGTGAAGCGTGGGAGGGATAAGCATTTGGCAGATAGTTCTGGCTACTTGTCTCAGAGAGGAACAGACAGTAGAGACTGCGAAAATGAGAAGAGTCGGAAGTGACGTGAATAATACGGGCAGGAAAACGCGACAAGCCAAAGCCATGCATGGAGCTCGGGTTGACATGGAGCAGGGATACCAAGAGGAAAATAATCAAAGGGCATGGGAGGAAGAGAGACCCCGAGATCAAACAAATCAATTTTTTTTCTGAGAAAGGAAGAGAGGGGCTATGTTGTAGCTCTGATACCACTTGTTATAGATCTAACTCGGAAATATTATAGATCTGATATGAAAATATAAGATAATACAAATAAACCTAGAAATAATATGAAATGGTTCTTTATTGATCAAACCCTTAAGGTAGGGCAACACCATACATTCACTCCTTAAGGAAGGAGAACACTCCACAAGCAATATGCTTGTACATACAATAATCCTTGACACTATTTCTTGACTATCTCCCATGTGGAGTCTCTAGCCTCTATATAGGCCTCATATATACAATACCATGGATCATTACCATGGTTCCCTCATACCATCACTAATAACCATGGGTCTATTTAATTATTACTAACTACTTGTGGTCCCTTACATGATATGGGTGTAACCACCTTATTATTACTATGGCCATTCCATTATTACATTATTACCTTGGGTACCTCCCTCGGTACCATATTACCCCCTAGGTATATAAACTTTCCACCCCCCTAAGCATGTTTCGTCCCCGAAACATGGGAAGAACACAATATATAGATCTACTCAAAAGAATAGTCCACTGGTACCATGCATGTGCATCTAGCCATCCAAGAGAAAGGTGACCCTCGATCTCGCTGGTGCCTCGCTCGCTTGATATGGAAGTTGACCGTGGCAGCTCTTCTGTGTTGATGTGTAGTAGGTGGATCTTCGCTCCTCGCTATCCATCATACGGGGGTTGTGACTACTTGTTATCCATATCTGAAGCATAAAAATCACCATGAAACCATAGAAAGTTTCAAATCCTTATAAATTTGAACATCCTTATCATCAACCTGTGTATTTTCAATATGTTTTGCTGAGACTTGCAATTTTTTTGCCAAATTAACATTGATAAAATTATGTTTACCACTAGGATTGATAGAAACAATGATCTTCTCTTTCTGAATCAATCCATGAACCTGCAAGAAGGAGACACCCGTAGCAATTAACCCCTTATGTGTCTCATTCTCCTTTTTTCTAGCCCGAGACCATTTGTCCAAAAAGACTTTTTCAAACTCTGCATCTGAAAGTTTGGTCAACTGCTTGTAGTCAAGTGATAAATTCCATTTTTCAGCCTGATCTCTCATATTAAACACCATTGAAATTTTCCAATTTGTCCCATGTGTGGACTTGTATCTTTGTATGAATTCTTTAATAGTAGGACCATTACCTTTTCCTATAAAATATAGAGTCGTCATGAAGAGGGTTTTGAGAAAAAAATCGCTGACTTGGCGAAAATTTGAAATTGTCACAGTTTCGTCAATATTGCTCAGAATCCTTATTATGACCTGTTTTCAGAAATGGAACAATCATTCTGTATCTACCCATGTGATAGAAATCTTGATCTAGGCACTGGAATTTCATATTTGTGCTACAACTCTCCCACCGTCACCAAAATTTCTGCAAAAAGAGCTGATTTTAAATCAGCGATATCTCCCTCATTCGGGCTCCGATTCAATTGAATTTTTTTTTGAAATTGGGTATTTTTTCACAAAGAATCTAGATCTACAATTATATTTTGCAGATCTTGCACCAAGACATCCAGATCTGCGCTGCAAACTCGCTGCCTTGAAAAATTATCTGCAACCCCACTGATTTTTAAATTAGCGATATCTCCTTCATCTGGACTCCAATTCAGTCGCTTTTTTTTTTTTTGAAATCGGATATTTTTTCACATAGAAACCATATATGCAATTAGATTTAGTAGATATTGCACTAAAATGTACGGATCTGATCTGAAAACTCGCCGCCCCTGAAATCCTGCAAAAATTAAAAAAATTCTCCACTTGTTTGCCCAAGAAAGTGCTCTGATACCACTTGTTGTAGCTCTGATACCACTTGTTATAGCTCTAATACCACTTGTTATAGATATAACCCAGAAATATTATAGATCTAATATGAAAATATAAGATAATGCAAATAAACCCAGAAATAATATGAAATGGTTCTTTATTGATCAAACCCTTAAGGTAGGGCAACAACATACATTCACTCCTTAAGGAAGGAGAACACTCCACAAGCCATATGCTTGTACATACAATAATCCTTGACACTATTTCTTGACTATCTCCCATGTGGAGTCTCTAGCCTCTATATAGGCCTCATACATACAATACCATGGATCATTACCATGATTCCCTCATACCATCCACTAATACCATGGGTCTATTACATTATTACTAACTACTTGTGGTCCCTTACATGATATGAGTTAACCACCTTATTTATTACTATGGTCCATCCCATTATTACATTATTACCTTGGGTACCTCCCTCGGTACCCCATATTACCCCCCTAGGTATATAACAGGCTAGCCGCAATGCTTGATGAGGAGCAACAGGAAGAAATACTAGAATGGGATAGGAAAGGAAAGGAGTTCGACAGTGGGAAATTGAAAAGGAAGACCTATTTTGAGATCGGGTAGGGGAGTAAGACAAGCAACAAGAGAAGAAGGCCTAGCTCAGGCAGAGGAAGAGGGTGCAGGGGCAGAAGGGGACCAAGACAAACCGACAGTCAAGATCCCAAAGCTGCTTCGCCAACAAGACAAAGAAAGGGTCGAAAAACAATGAAACAATTAGTGCAGGAGGCCGAGAGGGCATATAGTGAAGGAATCGATGAAGATATCAGAAGAATAATCCAGGAATTGGAGAACAGGGCCATGCAGGACGACTCAGATCCAGAGATGGAGGATTGGGGCAACTTGATCCCTAACCCAGGAAATACAAGGGGTCGTCTGTCCCTTTACAAATAGGCCCTCCATGTTTACTGGGTTGTGAAGCAGTTATTAGCTAAAGCAATGGAGCAAGTAGCAATGAAGATGGCAGAAATGGCTCAAGGAATTCCAAATCTAAGGAGGGAGATGAAAAACCTTCAAGTAACTTTGATGATGCAAGACAGTAAGTTGGAAGAAATACAACAACAATTGTAGAAGATAGCAACAACGTCCTGTGAGAATGATATTAAGCCTGAGATCATGGTAGATTAAACTTTTCTGTTTGTGTAAATGGTTTCCTTTGTTACTACTATGCGAACCAGTACCCTTTTTGTTCAGTTTTAGGTGGACTATGGTGATAGCAAATCAGATTAGCATTTTTGATAGTGAAGTATATTTGGCTTGGATGTATAGACTTAGTCTTTTTTGTTATTGGTCGGTATATAATGAACTAAGGTGGCCAACAGACCCAATTTCCCTTCTGAGCGAGTTGAGGCCACCAAATGCTTGTACATTTTTCAATATGAATGAATACAAAAGTAAAGATCTTTCGTTAGCTGACAAAAAAAAAAATTGAATAAAAAATTAACGGAAAAACAAAAAGTAAATAAAAAATATCAAAATAAAATAAAAAAGGATATTTTAAAATATATATATAATTTGAAAGAAAAAACAAAAAATATCAAAAAATAAATAAAAAATGATATATATATAAATATATTATATAAATATATATATATATATATATAAAATTATATTATATATAATATATATATATATATATATATATTTATATATATATATATATAATTGAAAGAAAACAAAATTGAACCACAAAACAAAATCTAAAAATATTTTTTTTTAATAGTTAAAAAAAAAGAAAAAAAAAAAACTTAAAATTAATTACCAAAAAAGTAAAAATAAAAAAAATTAAATTAAAAAAAATTAATTAAAATATAACATAAAAATTTATTAAATTAAATATTTAAATAAACAAAATTCAAAATAAAAAATAAATAAATAAAAATAAGAATTATTATTTTAATTAAAATTATAAAAAATAAAGAAGAGGAAAACAACATAAAAAAAATAAAAAAAATAAACATAAATAAAAGAAAAACTAAAAAAAAATCCTAAAAATTTAAAAAAATTAAATTATAAAATAAATAATATTCAAAACATAAAAAAAATCCAAACAAATAAAATAAAATAAAAATTCAAAAATGAGAGAAAAAAAAATTAAAATAAAAATTAATTGGCCCGGCTACCCCCCACCTTCCAACCTCGTTTATGCCTACCCTCTTCAACTCCCTGCCACCCCTATGCACCCCGACACCTCCCCTCTCCCCTCTCCCTCGCTTCCTTACCCCTATCTGTCACCCCCCTCCCCTCCTCACCCTTAGCCCTGCCCTCACTACCCTCAGCCCTCGCGCACCCTTCTCCCTTCCCCACCTCACCGGGCCCCCAGCCAGTGGCCAAAAGGCTGTATGACGATTTCATG
>APFE030574963.1:0-10130 GCA_000404065.3 Pinus taeda
ATATCTAGAAGGATTTGGAAGGAAAAAACCCCCAATATTGATGCTAATGTCTCCTCATTTCCTGAAACATCCTCGTCCAGCTCACAGAATGCCATAATTCATTGCTTCGATTTTTCTCTTAGAGTCTTGGTATATCCTTTAGAAAGTCGTTAGTTACTCAGTACTGCTTCCCTAGAAGTCAAGGAATAATAAGTTTCACTCAACACTCCTTTCTCATTCCATCCCCTCCCTGAAGTTGAGGAGGTTAAAGATATCCATAAGAGCAGTCCTACTCACAATGTGAATAGTTTCTCAATCCTGAGTTAGTTAGTTGTCTCGCAATTGGTCACAGCACATAGGCCACTAATAAACCTAGAACCACCACCTCTACTTAAGATGGTGGTCTTAGGTTTCCTATTAAACCAATATGCTCCCTTAGAAATTCCTCAACCTTTAAGTGCCACGCCACAGGATTATCTCAAACTCTTGTCCAAGTTTAATGGAGAAGACACATCAGCATAGAAGCACATAGAAAATTTTTGTGCCTTTGCAGAATATTGAAATGTCGAGCACTTGGATGTGGTGTTGAGTCTCTTCGTCCAATCTCTAGATGAAGAAGCCAGGAAATGGTTCAAATCTTGTCGAATGCTTCCATTACTACTTGGGTAGAGATGTAAAACTCTTTTATGCAGAAGTGGGGAGAAAAGAGAGATCATGAATATGTCCTTACTAAGTTCAATGGTATGAAAAATAAACATGATGAGGATGTCTCTGGGTTTATAAAAAGATTTAAGAAATTGTATAATAGTCTACCTGTCGAGATAAAACCTCCATGGCCACTGCTAGAGTAGTTTTTGTTGGAGCCTTTGAATCATAGTTCAGTCTCACACTCTGAGAGAGGAAGTCTTGTACTTTAGACCAAATTCAAATTGACACTCTCGAGGTAGAAGCCAATTTTACATCAACTAGGAAGTCAAGAAACATAACGGACCTAGAGGAGAGAAAAAATGGGAAAGATGAAGCAACTTCCTCAAGTCATGGAAGAGAATCCCAAGAACAGAAAATGGAGGAAATCGATAAGTTAATAAAGAACTTATGAAATAAACTGATAAATATGGAGCTAGAAAATAAAAACCAGAATTCCCAGGCTACTAATCAAGGATTCAATCCCCAATATAGAAGGCCTCCCCTACAAATATTGAAAAGGTAGAGAAAAGAACAACAAGACCACATCCACCCCCATTATATATAGAAGATGATCTAGAGGAGTAGATACAAGATGTCAATGAAGTTCAGGGGAACATGTATTCCTCTTTCTCTAATGAAGAACAAGAAGTTAGAATGTATAAAGAAGAGGAGAATTGTAACACCCTCCTCCCACATCTGCCCAAGCAACCGACTAGCCAAGGTAAACATGTGACGAGAGGCCACTATGATATGATTCAACCTCCTAGGTAACCTTAAGGAAATGGAATCAATGGAACATCACACAATCATCCAACGTCATCAATAGAACCCTCAGAAGACAAGTGATCCACTTAAACAACCTGTCCCTAGGTCCTACTGTTGTTCTCTACCTCTTAGGCCATAGTCACTCACATGCCATCGGCAAGGGAGCAACCACAAACCCAAAGTCACTCTCATAGGCCTACCTGCCAGCAACTGTGGACTAGAATTGTGAGTTCTATGCTAGTGACCCCAGATTTAAGCCACTTTTTCAAGCCCAGAGCCTAGGCCAATGCCTAGAATGGAATGATAGCTTAGAATTAGGAAAATTACAGGGAAAAAATGATGCAAAATTAGTGAGATGTTCAAGACCTTAGTCAGACCCTTACTAGCCATGACAGGAATTTCATCAAACATATCGTGAACACATAACCTACAAGTGTAAACAACATAATTAAGTGCAGGGATCTCATACTTATCTGAGAATCTCTATGAACCATTGATTCCTCATGTCATTCACTGCATATTCATCTATTAGGTCATAGACACATTATCCTTTCACATACAAGTAAAAACATGTTGAGATCCATACATAATTGTTGTCATAAAATATACATATAACCAACATAATAGGGAAATAAATATCAATAAAATCACAGCCATATACACCACATATCGTCCATCATAATACTCATAGAAATTCCAGGAGATATCACCTTTCATTAATGATGCAAAATCAAAACTTGGGATGGGACTTCCACATTCCACCCGACCGTAGAATGGTTGAGCCAAATCTCTCTTCAACCATTCACCCCTGTGCCATAAACTTTCATAAGCAGGCGGGGGAGATGTTGTACAACGATCTCGAAAAAAACTCCATGACCATTAGCAAAGCCGAGACATTGTTAGAAAAGGCTTCAAATAAGGTGAAAATGGAGAAGGCCAATTCTAGAGCCTTGCATATTCAGTATGAATGCTACAAGGAGTTGATAATAAAGTTGGGTTGAACCCAGGAGACAAGACAATAGTGGAAACTCTTCTTCAACAGTATCAGAAGGAGATTTAGGGATTAAGACATGAGTTAAAGATGTCGGGAAGTGAACATGTCTAGACAAAGGAACTGGCTCAAGTCGAGATGGAAAAGGAAAAAATGATGAAAGGGTCGGTAGACATAAGTGATGAGACAGTGGCTCTTAAACAGATAGTGGTTGAACTGCAAGAAAAAATTAACTCTCATGTGTGTCTAGTGGTAGTGCTCGAAGATCCAAAAAACCCTACTGAGCAGCTCACCAAAGCATTGACTGAAGTGCAACTCTCAAAAAGTGAGTTGAATAGGGCACATAGATACTTAGATTCTACAAATGCAAGACTGGCTCAGAAAGAAAATAGTTGCAGATTGCGGTAACGAATGTTGAAGTAGCCAACAAGAACCTGTAGTCAGTAATGCAAGAGATCACTGAGCTTAAGACAAAGTTGAAGTGGAATATGTCCTCTTTTGGAAGCAAGACAACTGGTATAGGACGAGATCATCGAGGAAATGAATCTCAAATGGGAGCATGTGACATTAATGCATGAGAAAAAAGTTGCAATCAGGGATTGTGAGCAGTCCTTCATGAATTCTAAAGAAGAAGGCGAAAATAATTCCCAAATTGCCAAGAGATTCATTCTCTTTATAAACGAGAGGTCAAGTGAGGAATTAAGACCCATCGACATAGTAGACAGGTTCATTGTTATAATGGATATATCTAAAGTCGTTTTGAAAGAGGAAGCTAGGATTAGAGATAAACATTGCCTCAGGGTAGTACAAGAGGAATTGACCTCCTTTATTGATGAATTCAATAGATTAGTACAAGTTGAGTTACCTAACTGTTGGGGACTTCATCAAGAGTTTGTCTCTCAGGAATAGTACAATCAGAGGCTTGTAGAAGCTAAAAGTAAGGCATGTTTTTCCCACGATAAAACAACCACTCTCAAAGGTAAAACAATAATGAAATTCCTGAAGAAGGAATTCCAATTATTGTGGATGGTTAGAAGTCTCTTTCATCGTAGGTTGGATTACTCTAGTATAATTGATTTAAAGGTCAACTACCAATGGTTCAAATCCCCTCCTCACCCACCTCTAGCATTATGGTAATGATGTGAGTAGTTTTTTAATCCACCAACTATCTGACCGTCGATCGCAAGCACAACGCACTCCACAATGTACCGCTTCATCCCACCATCCTTGAAAAATATTTCTAATCATGTCAATCTTGACACCTCGTTTACATCTTTTATGTTATTCACATATTAAATTTTATTTTGTTCTCTTAAATGGTTACATTTCTATTAAGTACAACTGTGTAGTTAGACACACTGAAGTTTTGAGGTGCTTAGTCATCATGAACAAAATCAAGAAGATAATATTTTGTAACAACCTCTCTCTTTCTTAGAGGGCTTATATGAACAATTTTGAAAGAGGAAAGCAGGGTTTAGAATTTTTGTAAAGAACTCTTTTTTGGTTTCATGAAGACAATGTTGTGAATCTCGATACATGGATGTTTCTCAGAAAATTAATGTGAGATTTTTGGTGATTCCAACTTATTGGATTGTCGTATGTTCATCTCCCTTTGTGTTTTTCATATATGTTGAATGCTCTTCTCAGATTTCATGTCAAGTAGCTACCATATGTATTTCTAATAAGATACAGATTCATTTAGATCAAGTTATTGATGGATAATGCCTCTATGAATATGGAAATAAAGTATTTAAAAGAACTCCATGTATCTTAGCATCCCATTAACATTTCCTTTCTCTTGTTTCTCTCTAATCCATATATATGGAATTCTTAAAGTTTAAGCTCTGTATGATGGATTTCTCCTCTACTTTCTTCTGCAATTACATCTATTTTAATAATTGATTCGCTAGAAGCTCTCAATTTGGATTGGTCACTATAGATTGATGATTATATTCATGTGCATTCTTGTGTGTGTGTGTCGATTGATGCATTGTATCCTTATGAATGGTTTTGAATCAACTTTATTTGAATTATATGAAGAAAAAAAAGGAGCTACGAGCTCTTAAGACAAATTTGGCAGCACTAATTTGGATCTCCTAGGCACTGGTCTCCTCTCAATTCAAAGACTGTCTCTAGGAGTGACAACAAAAACTTGCATCAGAAGATCTCGTATTGATCACTTGTAGGTTCCGCGTACATGATTTCTTCCTTCAGTCGCTTCGAACTTCGACGATGGAGTTGAGCTTGTTGAGAAGAAAAATGCTCTACTTGTTCATGCCACTAATCTTGTAGATCCTTCTTAAAGATCCTCGACACCATATTCCAGACCTCCTTGAATATTTTCAGGTCCTGACAATAGAACCATTTGTTGGCATAAAATGATGAATAGGTTGAGACACTAGGTTTAGGCACAGGGGCCAATAAAGGCTCCATCATAGTCTAACATAACTTCAATATTTTCACTCTATTAAGGAAGAATAAGGTGTCTCCACTGAGGCATGCTGCAACCTAACTTAGCTAAGGGGCTAGAATCAGGAGTTGGGAGAAACCACATAGAGGCTATTAGTACTCAGTAAACCCAGAAATAGAACATTAGAGGTACAATCATAACAACTCAAGCATTCAAGGAATAAAAATATATTGTGCATGTGCATTCATAATAAAAATCTTTAAAAGTATGCATAAAGTCACACAAGAATATTCTCATATAACCTTGTAACTTCTTCTTTCATTAGGTTCAACAACATTACAACGATACATTTGACACAAAGGTCTCATTGAATGAACAAAAACTAGCATGGCAAGATAATACATGAGCAAGATAACATAGAATGGTGCAGGCTCAATAGGCTCCATGACAACATTTCAGTGCACTTCTTGCCCCTCTCTCTCTTTTGGTTTTTCCCTTTGGCTTTCTTAAACCTCGTGATTGCTTGATTTGCTGCTTCTCCCTTGGATGCTACGCCTTTTCCCTTTTTTGGTTGCCTATGTTGCTTGGTTGTGTCTATTTCCTCAGATGTCAGCGTTGCTTTTAACTCGGCTGCAACTGCTTGAGTTCTGATTTCTCTGGCATTTCCTCCGCAACTACTAGTCTTTGGTGGGTCGCTTCTCCTTCTCTGACTGTCTTCTTCACAACTTCCCAACTGTTGCCTCTGGTCAAAATGTAGTCAACCTCAAAGCATGTCAAAACTTAGCTCTCAAAATGAAAGACCCAACAACGTCCAAAGTCTGTAATTAATTAGTGAAATATTTGTAAAAATAAGTTCTTTTTGTGTTCTCTATATTTATGTTTCTACTATATATTCATTGAGTAATTATTTATTTAATATTGTGTATCCGTATATGCATTTTCATTGCATATATTTAACCTTTCTTGATAATTGCATGAATGTGCATGTGTCCTACATGAATTATTGATTTTCTTGATTATTAAAGATGTCATCAAAAGTTGAATTTCACCAACAGAAAAAAATAAAAATGCATTCTCGATTGTACCTTGGCAAGGGGGCATGCCGCATTGCCCCAAATTTTGGACTTTTACTTAATATAGTTTGCAATATTGTTTTATTACATTTCACATCATTGCACATTGACTTAGGGTTGAACAAAATTGATTATATTTTGTGTCAATATTATGAGACCTTATGGTGATTTTGTACTCATACTATTATGTGAGGCGACATATTTGTTTATATAGATATATGTTGCTTACACTATTAATGTGAATTTCAATGCATGCATGGTCTTAGGTGCTTATGTAGCGATTATATATAAGGATGTTATTTATCATGAATATGATGCATGCAAATCTAATTGATAGTTAAAGTTTATATAATTATTATATATACATGGACGTGTAAATAATGGCACGAGGAAGTAATGATATTTATGCATAGAAGTACAATGATGAACTAACATGCGAATCTTGGGTCCTATAATGGTCTAGTGATGGTATTAATAGTAAGGATGTTATCATACTTTTTTTTATAACAAGCATTATTCTATAATGTTTTACTTGGTGTTGGTGAGATGTGTCATGTAAGGTACAAAATATTTCTTCAAGTAATTATTTTTTGGGCACATTTGGATATATCAATCTAGAATGATAGTGGTTAGGGGATGATAAGGTATTCTAATTCAAGTATAGATGGAAACATTAGGCAGTGGAGGTTTTCTTCTTGTATAACATGCAACAACCATGGGATTATAAAATTTGGCAAGTAAGTTTATTTTTTCATAGACGGGTGTGGTCAATCACCAAGATA
This sequence comes from Pinus taeda, assembly GCA_000404065.3. Lineage (NCBI taxonomy): Eukaryota > Viridiplantae > Streptophyta > Pinopsida > Pinales > Pinaceae > Pinus > Pinus taeda. The sequence continues at coordinate 6,688 of APFE030574963.1, forward strand.
TAGTTGTTGACCACATTATTATAATGACTTCTCTCAACATTGATTGCATTTGATAAATGAATATGCCATGGTCTGCAGAGTGTGATTTGAGTAACCATAATCTAGCACAATATCATCCTAGTTGTCTAAACTAAGAGAGACAATGATGCTATCACTTCATTTGATTTGGTCAGTAACAATTTGGTCTCACCTCAAGCATTTGTTATGAGAAGAGGGTGTCGTAATCAACACACTACACCTTTTAAATAGTGAGGACCACGAACCACGAAAAAAGGAAAATAACACATAAGGTAAAGTCATGCTCATTAAGATTTAAACATAGTGTCATACAATAATAAAAAGGGTGGGTGCCACATGGTGTCATGCAATAATAAAAGACAGGAAATGGGCATGCATCCATACACCTAAAATGTCAAACAATATTTGGGGAAGGGCGGGGGTGTGTGGCACAATAAAGTTTCATACAATAATAGAAAGAGTGAGTAGTGGTTGGCCTGAGGGCCTCAATCATATTTGAACTTGTGGCCTAAAACCTCACCATCAACAACATGTCTTAAGTAGATGGTTCAATTGATTGAGCAAACCCTCGGGCTTTAAAAATGTTTGGAACATCTCATCAATATCTTGAAGCATTTTAAGTAAGAGCGACATGAGTAGTAGCTAGCCCAAAACAAACATGTTACAAGTAGGCTTTAAACTTTAGTGATGAGGATAAAAACTCTCTTAATTATCCAAGCTAGGCCAAATGAACTTACAAAAAATATTAATACACATTACATATATTGTGGTTGGAAAAGAAGTGGTTTAACTAATAGATGAAATGGAAGTCCAACAATACAATTTCCACCTAGGTTGTGATTTCCTGTTACTTAAAATGCACTTTTGAATGCAAAAATAGATTCAACACTCCAAGACAACCAAACTTTGTAAATTAAACAACTTAAACTACTAGATTCTACCAGATTTTAGGCAAAAATAAAAATTGTCCATAAACAATCCATTTCACTTATTAGTTAGACTACATAATTAACAAATTTATATAAAAATAATATGGAAAAAAAAAATTAAGAAATTTCAATTAAATTTAAACTTTATTGAAATATAAATAAAAAGTAACTTTTCTTCTAATCTAGTTAATTCGATACATATGTAGAGGATGAGTAAATTTTTTATATATAGTACTCAGGAAAATTTAACAGAGAGATTAACAGAACTATTAAAAACATAAATGTGTAGTCATGTTCATTGTGAATAGTGGGTGAACATTGGAAAAGGCAATTAAAAATATAATAAGTTCTCACAGTAGAATCAACATATAGTAGTTGAATGTATGTCAGAAACAGTTAAACAATTAAGAAGATAATGTGTAATTCTGTGAGTTGTCAGAGGATAGGTGAGCGCCGGAAGAACCCATTAATTGCCAGTATTATTTTCCTTTACAGGGGTGAGGAGACACAGAAAAAGGGAAATGCTTGTTACAGGAAGGAGCGGAAATTAATAGTTACTGAGAAGATGAGGGAAGTTTGAAGAAAGTTTGAAGTTGGAAGATTTCAGAGAGTTGTCAACAACCATAAAAACGAGCCCTGTGCTGGGGAGGTCAGGAAGTTCAAGTTGGGGAGGTCAGAAAGTTGGAGTGGCCATGTTGGGAAGGCGAACAGTGAGGAGCAAGAATGCAGAGATCAACAATTAAGTCAAGTAAGCAAGTCTACATCTGAGATCCAATATTTTCCTTTCTTCTATTAATTGAATCTTTTTCCCAGTATTCAAATTATAGTTGGAAATCTTGTGATGCTGCAATTTCAATGAAACTGCCTATTAATTTATTTATAGAATCAATGTGGAAAATGAAACACTGTTATACTGGTAAAAGACTATTTTCGTTGAATTTTTTAGATGAAAAAAAAGCTGGTTTATATATATAATTTATTAGTGTATAAATTTTAAATAATATTTTTCAAGGTTAATTATTTTTCCTGAATTATATGATTTAGCAATAGTTATTTTTGCTAAATTATATGATTTAGCAATAATTATTTTTGCTGAACTATATATTTTAATAATAATATGATATAATGATCGTATTTGTAATGTGTATTCAAATTTTGCAAAATTATAATTTTCTTCATATTTAATTTCTCATCTGATCGGGAAGATAATAACAGATTTTGAATCCAAGACTTTTGACTGGAAGATAATACAAGATTTGAATCCAAGACTTCTAGTTCAATAAAATTTTATTTCTATAAACCATTACCAATTGAACTACCACCAAATTAACAGTTAACTTCTCAAAACTAATTTTCTTCCACTTGAAACTCTCAAAAATATTATTATCAACTCTAACCGTTAATTAAATAAAAATATTATATTTTATAAAATTTATATTAATTTTTAAATAAAAAAAATTAAAAAAAAAATATACAAAAATTATCACAAATACATCAAGTTTTTAATGAAAAATTCCTCACTAATTAACCCCAAAACTATTAATCAACTCTAATGGTTAATTAAATAAAAAAAATTTATATAAAATTTATGATTTGATTTTTGTTAAAAATAAATATACAAAATATTAATCACAAAATACAACAAAGTTTTTAATGAAGAATTCTCGCTAATCAGTGAATGCTGACAATGTGCAAATCTGTATGACGATAAGGGCATTTCATTCACATCGTTACATTTACAAATTTTTATGGCTTTGATAATTTAAAGTCAGGTCTCTTCCTTTTGTGAAGGACCCTTCCTCCTTCCTCAATTGCTATCCCTACAAAGGATTTTTTTTAAAAGATTATATGAAGACCTTTTTCTGAAATTGAAAAAAATAATGAATTTATTGTTAATACATTTTTGAACAATTATTACCCAAAAAATATGATTCAACCTCTTTATTAATATAAATATTTTTTAAAATATTTTGTTATTCCTAAACTTTAATTAAATATGAAATATAATTATACATGACTTAATATATAAACAGTAATTTATAAATTATGAATGAAATTGTACTAACATTCTAAATTTTGAGAAAGTTAATGACATTTTAAGAAGTTTTTAAAATCAAATTGGAATAACTTTCTTAAAAATTCCTTAAAAAATTGAGGGGTAATTTGATATATGAAATTTCGTTAGATTTGAATAATGTTTTCCAGTGAAGATAATTGGAATTTGAAGAGGTTTTTGTAATCAAATTGAGTAATATTTTTAAAAGTTTTTAATGAGGTTGATTTTAATTGAATAATTAATTTAATTTGATTTTAAGATTTTATTTAAATTTAGAATAATGTTTTTAATTTAAAAGTAGATAATCTTATTAGTGAGGTTACTGGAGTATATAAACTAATTATATATTAAATGCTAAAGTTTTAACTATATATTTTTCAGTTTCATATTTGTAGAATTTCCAATTCCAATGGACTATAAGATAAAATATATTTTGATTC
>APFE030574964.1:0-18354 GCA_000404065.3 Pinus taeda
AAAACACATATCCTCCCTAGCCTAAAACCTTCACTGCAAGCAGTGACCATACCACATAGAGAGAGCCCTCTCTGACTGCAGCTGGGCTAGAAGCTGCAGCCCAAAGTTGGTTAGTGGTTACCCCGGCCGTATCCTCTTGGGAGTCAAAGAGGACAACCTGGGTGTTAACATTCCCCACCATTCCTGGTGAGTACCCCGGTTATTTTTAATGACAAGCTTGATGGGATAGCATATGCTTGTAAAGCGTCATTTCGACGGAATCCAATGTCATCAAGTTTTAACAAGTCTGACAAAGGAATAACTCGGCGGCTTTTCATGTTTAGAGAGTATGAAACGACAGCGGAAAAGTAAACTCTAGGGGCGTCCTTTTTCGTAAATTTGTGTCTCTCGAGCCCGAAAAAGTATAAAACAATGCTCGAAAGAACCGCCCGATCATAAGATCGAGGAGTAATTTTTCATGAATAGTGACTTCGACTTGAAAAAAGTAAAAAAGAGATCGAAACCACGTCGCTTCGTAACCGTTAACGAACCTGAAAGGACAAGGGTTCGACAATATTTTCGTTGTTGCACGGTCGGAAAAGAGTTTAAAGATGACTGCCTCTCATTTATGCTTAACGAGTCGAGAGGAATAACTCGGCATTCTTCTCATGTTTAGACAGTCAGAAAAGAGTTGAAAGCAGACCTCCATTTTTATTCTCTTTAATGAGTCAAAAAGGGAAAAAATACTCGGTAATCTTTTCATGTTTTATGAGTCAGAAAAGAGCTTAAAGATGACTCGTCCTAGAGGAATGAGTGGTATAAAGGGTGGCAACTAGTTTCGGCAATGGTGGAATTGCTCAAAACATGTAATGGTCAAGAGGCTAGCTAATAAAACCACTCATAACTGCGGTCCCTCAGGAAAGTTAAAACAACCAAGTGAAAGCATATGATCAGCCAAAGAGATGGTGGCGATGGAATGAAAACAACCAAGGCTCATCTAATAGGATTTAGCGGATAAAGATAGCAATCATCAGATGTAAAATGGGTATGGGTTTATTTTTACACAAGCTTGGACCATGGAGAACTCTGCTTGGATTCTGTTTCATGCTTACACAAGCTTGAAACGAAAAACTATGCTTGTTATAAGTTCGCATACCCCCAGCATAATGACGCAAAACAAGGTACATGCCCCCCAAGTTTCATTGCATTCAACAAAGTGGATGGAATGAAGGTTCACTTTCGAGATCTTAGAAAGACTCGACTGGTATTTTACGAGATCTTAATCAAAAGACTCGATTTGGAAAGGGAGTTGTTTCATTTTTTAATGAGGTTGACACAGGAAAAGAACTATCCTCATAAACCTTGTTTCATTTTTTAACGAGCTTGACACAAGATTAAGAACTATGCTCGACTAGACCCAGTTTCATTTTTTAAGGAGCTTGACATAGGAAACTGAACTATGCTCCGCACGAACTTCATCATACTGAACAAGAAGTCGTTTCTTCCAAGAGTGTCACTCCCGGTGGAAGGATCACATCTTGGAAGTCAGGACCCAATGCCCCCAGGACACTATGCACAACAACGGCCACATCACTGGATATAGGCACGGGATAAGTAGCCACGTAGTTGACCTGCGGTGGGGCAGATACAACCGGTGGATAAAAACTAGGAGGGGATGATAGCTGCGCAGGAGGCACCGGTGGACTAAAGAATGATAATTGATCGATGGTCACGATTCTTCCATCGTCTGGAAAGCAAACCACACAGAAAAGTGAAGAGACAAGGGCCCCCATAGCATAAACATAGTCACGACCAAGGAGAAGAATACAATCTAAAGCACCTTGGGTACAGTACGTCTATATAGATGGTTTTGCCTCCCAAAGTAATAGGGAACTTCGGAAGGATCCCTAATGGTTGAATGGTTTCTCCGTCAAACGCCATTAGATTCTGTGCGACCGGCACAAGCTGTGGGGAGCCCAAGGCTTGCCAAGTAGTAGAAGGCATAAGACTGATAGATGCACACTCATCCAAGATAGTGCCATGTACTGCCTTATCATAGGCATGTACTGTAATCTAGAAACGCACATGGGATGGAAGGTGGAAAGTAGTCAAGTGACTCCAGTTGAAGTAAATGGCTGAACTACTTGGCGGGGGAATCATATGATTGCCCCTCTGCTCCGAAGAAGGACTCTTGGGATCAACTAGGATAGGAGAGTCGATTTCATACTCAGGAGAATCTAACAAGACGAGAAGAACATGAGCATGAAGCTCCTCCGAAATAGAGTGATCGACGGGTGGGGAACCTGAGTCGACACCCTTTCCGACCAATGGTTCGTTTGGAACAGGCTTAGCACAACCAGGTTCAGAAAGAGGAGCCCGGACAAGAGAAGAATCTAGGTCAATCTCTTTGTCAACAGGGAGAGGACCTGGAGAGGGCGTTTGATAACCAACGAGAAGTTTGGGTGAACAAGCTGTAAGACTTTCCAAAATAGCAGAAGCTTTATCCATGAGCGGACAAAGGTAAAGGAGATGATTGCCTTCACATAGCCTACAGGGGAATCGTATCTTCCCGTTCTTCTTACCATTGCCAGTTGATAGGGTAGCATCGCCATGAGCTTCAGAGGACGATGAGGGGAAGGCCAGATCACGAGACCATACTTCTAAGATCCTGGGAATGCCAGGACAATCCCAGAGGAGATGGTCATCCTTGTATAATTTACAAGGAAACTTGACCTTCCACAAAGGAGCAGAAGGTGACCCGACCTGAGATGTACTCAGGGCAGTAGCTGCACTTTTAGCCTCTCGCTTATGAGACTTCTTCTTCATCATCCTCTTCTTCTTCTTCTTAGCCACCTGGTTACTTGAATCCAGACTTTCACGAGGCAGAGTAGAATATGAGGATGTAGAAACAGGCGAAGAAGAGGAGAGGTCCACCTTGGAATCAACATGATGTTGTTCGGGTGGAGGAACTAATTGACCGGTACTTGAGACATTAGAGACCACAGAGGTTGAGAACGACCAAGCAGGCAACCCAAAAGTTAACCCGGGAAGGGACAACGTTGCCATGTAAGGAGCACCAACATTCCCAAAAGGAGGAAACTGACCAGGATTCACTTCAGAGGGGATTCCTGGGTTAGTGAACTCTGGAAAAGTTGCCATCAATGGAAAATCGCACACGGGGCTGAAAGAGAGCCAAGACACACAATCAAATGGCCAACAAACTGAATCTAACAGGGTGTCTGATTGCGAGTGAATAAATTTTAAGGCACAAGGACATAACTTGACCTTTTCATCTTTAAAGAGTCGAGAAAAGGATAAAAATATGACTCTAGTCGCCTTCAAATTTTTAATGAGTCCGAAGTGACAAATGCTCAGATGAGCCTTTTCTTTTAGGGAGTCCGAAAAGGATCAAAAGTGACTACCCTGGAGAACTAGCCAAAAGCTTTACCAGACAATCTGTAAAACTACATATACACCTTGGCAATCGTATGAAAACCAAGGACTTTCCTACGACAGTTAATCTTCCTGAATGTTGTGTTCGGTGCGTTACAGGTCGTAAGGCAGTAGATACGGCTTCCTATGGAAAAAGGATGATAACCTAGTGGATTCTCCCCATATGCTCGATGGTACATGAGAGCACAAATCTGTACTAGACCACTATTGAGTCACAGAAGGAGGAATCACCCAACCTTGAGTGGAAACAAAAGTGACTAGGTTTAACGACGTCAGAGCACGTCTCTAGCCTAGACCTCTAAATAGTGAGCGTTATGTTCCAATGCGTTGTTAGATTCATTCATTTCATTTTAAAGTTGATCTTGTGTTAGGTTTCAGTGTTCAGGCCTTACCGTATGTAATGTCTCAAAATTTCCTAAATGCAAACTATATGCCACAATATATCATTTCATTCGATGAATGCTAGTTACGAGAGGGTTTGAGAGCTTTCACGCAAACGAAATGATCACGAAACAACAAAGAACCTCCCTAATGCATCTAATGGAAATTAACAAACTTTTCCTCAAGATCACTAATCACTAATGACAATGAAAAGCCCTAATTCTCATTAACTAATACAAAGCAAAAGAGATTTTTTCTTTATGTTAATGGAAAAATGCATTAAATAAACTTTGAGAAATGATAAAAAACAAATTCCACTCAATTCAAGCACATTCAGATCCCTAAATCACAAAGCAAACCTCCAAAGAACGAGAAAAGTCCCAAAGACACCAATGGGCCGTGTAATCTAGGCTTAAAGCGAAACAAAGCAGAATTCAAGTGAAAATGGAGCAAGTCACCCAAATAACGTAATAAAATGATTTGCAACCACCGAAAAAGTGCAAGGGAGTAATCAGAGAGTTGACTGGACCAAAAGAAGATCAAAAACACCTAAGGAAGGCTTGACACACAAAGCCACTAGATGCCCTAGGGCTAGAAATGTGAAATCGATGGAAGAAAGCAAACAACCAACGGGTAAAGATCAAAGCCAGTCAAACAACACTCCAACACACTCAAGTAGTCTAAAAAAGGTACCCAGAACAAAAAACAAGCTCAGAGCGGTCACAACCAAGAAAACTTCAAAAGTTCCCAGGCCTGGTGCGACTGTCAGGCTGCAACTGGCGCCTTTCAGGGATTGGCGCAGGTTGTCAGTGAGAAACTAGCGCCAATTGGCGCGACTGTAACGCTATAAAAGTGTGCCAGTCAAGTTTGCTATGCAACGATAAAAAAAAAGGGAGCCAAAACTAGGCCAACAGTATCCAGGTACACCAAGTGACAAGAAGCAGCACAAGAACTCAATCCAGAAGGCTAACTAAGTAGGAAAAACCAAGAAACAACCAAGAAAAAAGGCAAGTTCCAAGCTGTTCAATTCGTAAACCAAACCGGAGATGGACTGAAGTGGCGTTGATCTACTTCGCTAATGCAGAGCAATAGCGTTTCAAAGGCTATCTAGCTGTACTTCAAGCTCCGTCTAAAGTTTCAAATCAAACAACAAGACAAATCAAACAACAAGACAAAAAGCCAACTCCCCAGCGGAGTTGCCAAATTGTTGTAGAGGTAAATCCCCTCTGTGGATAGAGGCAATCCCTACTAGCCCAAATTGGGTCTAGCAACAATCAAACAATGCTATCACGCAGGTCCCTAATTGCAAATCAAAGACGAATGATGAGGGCCTACCTGGATTCCAACGCTAGTACTTGTAGAAGAGTCGACGCTCCCGTTCCTTTGCTCCAGCTGGTCATGATCCCCATGATCCCCGTGAATGGACACCTGCACATGCAAAGAACGACACAAACACAAGCATAAAATCCAATAGGTGAAACTATATATCAGTCAGAAAAGATATAACTCATCATCATTACAAATGAGAATAAGAGTGGAACCATAATGATAGTCATCTATTATTGGTAAACAAAGAAGAATACAACCATAGTTCTGACGTCAAATCCTCCTTTGGCTGGGTGATCAGAAACACATGTCCTGCAAAGCTTGTTGGGAATGGGAACAAGCCTCTCTCTCCTTGGTTATTTGGACAAGAATCTCCTTACTTTAGATTTAGTTTTATGGGAATGAAGAAGTCTTCTTACAGCATGAACTTGACAATTCTCAATCTTTGGAATTCTGGAACTAGCTTGTCAAAGACAAAAGGACAAGCTTTTATAGATAGAGGAGAAGGAGTTAGGATCATCCAAAATATTCATGGGATTGGCTTTATCACTAAGAAGCTTCCATGAGAGGTGGCAAACCACTTCCCCTCTATGGAGATTCGAAGCCAAACCAAACCAACTCAAGATAGATTCAGTTCAGGAGTGGGTTAGAATGAATCTTCGGCTGTTGCTTTGTTAAAAACACTACCCATTTTGGCTGGCGCGAGTGCAACTCTAAGACAGAGCACCAGCTGGCGTTCCCTCTTTAGAGGATTTCCCCCATTGGTGCGAGCGATGCACAGTGAAACCGTGCCAATGGAAAAAGGGATGTTTTTATGGGTTTTTTGCAGGAGATGTCTTCAGGGCAAATGAAGTTCATACTCAGGGGAATATAATGCAAGTGTTTCTAGGTCATGTCACTTCTCACAGGTCCCTGAATGAGTCCTCCAAGGTGTGGCAGAAGGGGTAACAGGGATGGTGACAAATTGCTGTGTAGCAGTGCAGTTGGAAAACAATTACAAAGTGTTGGAGCTACAGATTAACATATTGAATAAAATGTTTTATGTACTAAAACAAAAGGGACTTCCATAGCTCAAAAACTATAATGGAAAATTGATTCTAGTAGAGAATTATGAAGAATAATTGTGCAACATTGATGTAGATGTATCAAAGCTTGCAAAATCAAGGGTTAACTTTCCAAATTTATACTAAAGTGGATGAAAAATTTAGGAGCATGGTGAATTGTTCAATCCCACATTAAGAGAGGTGGCACCAATTATTGGAGTTGGTCGAGCAAGCATAAACCAAAGACCTACATTTTTGCCACAGAAGCAGAAGCAAGGAGCAGAAAAGGAGCACAACACAGTTGGCAACCAATTCCCTAGAAAAGTTCAATAGATAGTCGAATTTGTTTAAGGCTTCGATTTTTTAGTTCCGTTTAAGAGAAATATGTAATTCTGTTAGAACATATGTTGTAATGAAGTCCTTTTTGGAATCCAAAAGTAGTTTAGAAGAAATTCTATATACATATTGTAATAAGGCTTGACAATGGTTGGAACTTATATGAAGAAAGGGGCTATATTTTGATGTAAGTTATGCATTGTACTAAAGCGATCAATTTACAATAATACAGAGAGTTTTTTTTCTAGGATTTGTGTGTTAAGCAAATGGTGATGTACTTTCTCATTGTAAATTGTTATTTTCTCAGTTTTCCATAGGTTTTGATCATCTATTGTTTCTAGAAGATAAAGGGTTGAATTCACTTAAGTGTACTATGCTATGGCTTGTAAACAATGTCAATATTTTCATTATGATGTTAAGTATATAATTCATCCCACCGTGCTCATATTTAATTAAACTTAAATTATATTTGTCTTATATACTTCACAAATACTTTAAAAGACTCAAAAGTTTGATACCTTGCGCTTTCACAGCGGCTTAATCATTTTTTGTGTTTGATCACCCAAAGCCTCATGACTCCATGCCAAATGGACTTTCCATGCAATTTTCAACTGAATCTTTGAAAACCCAACCTCAAAACTCAATAACTAACCTAATACCTTAAGACATAATTTAAATAAGATAGAGAGATCCCTCATTTGGAAAGGATAGATCCCAGCTTTGCAAGGGGTTTTGTGCTTACCTCTAGGTTTCCCTCCACAACCTAGGGAAATTAAGGAGCAATAATGCCTACCATACTAAATAATATTATAAAGTGAGAAAAGTCTTAGACCAATTCTTGAGGGTTCCTGCATAATTCTTATAGATGAGTTGTGCCTTGTTCCCATGAGGGGTTTCACACACAAATCAGCACAAATTACAACGTGAAGAGAGGAAAAAAATCTTGCGAAGGAAAATTCCATTGGAGATGTTGCTTAAAGGGCAGTTGATGCAACTATAATTTCTGGTTCACTGAACCCATACCAAATCACTGCCAATGTCCATGATGAGCAAAAAGTCATGTGCGGGAGTGCCCCATGATAATTTGATTGAATAGCCTCTGAATCTGAGACTGTATAAATATTCTCCCACACTTTCATTTCGTTTGCTCATCTTGTCATGGCCATAATGGACGGTAAAATCTTCCTTAGGAATATTGAAGTATGTTTGTTTGAAATCCAGTGGGCGTGAACGGAGACAACAACCTGAACAAATACTAATTTGTATTGTCGTTGTTGTGATTTTTTTAATTTTTAAAATGATTTTCGTAATTAAATATAGGAAGTTGTTTAGAATATTTGTATAGACAGCATGTAATTTTCTGGTGTAATTATTAGAATATTAAAATGTTGGTAATTTTATTTTATTAGAGTATTAAAATGTTTGCAATTTTATTTTTTGGAATATTTTTATAATGGAAATTTTCTATAACTTCTAAAAATCGATCTGCTAGTATTGATATGTTATTATTATTATTTTTTAAATACAATGCATATTTAGTCTTGAGATGTTCTTTTAATATCCACTAAAAATCCTTTTCCATATGTTTCAATGTTAATTTGATATTTAAAATAAAATAATAAATCCTTAGAAATAATAAAACTAATCATTTGAGGTTGGTTTTTTAGCACTTGTGAACAATATTATTTAATTTTTAGATTGGTTAGGTAATAAAAGTTATATTAAAAAAAAAATATCTATGTATTTTATAATTATGATATATGTATAAATCATTGTAATTATAGGTTTAGCAAGTGCTTTAGAGTGCTAATTTAAAAAAAAAAAATGTCTGTAATTTTAGAGATTCGATAAATTTTACCATGATATATATGGTTAGATGCATCTCTAATGATTCTTCACACACATTATATAATTTTTCATTGTTTAAATTGCATTTTTTAATACATAAATAAAATTGCCCTTGGGAAATTGCGTTGTGTAGACTACACGATTTAAACTCGCCATTCAAACAAATATTTACTAATGTTTAGACAAAATTGACTGAATAATGTAATTTATAAGGGGTAAGATGTAGAATAGCACTTTAACTGCTTTAAAATAATTTTCTAAGTTACTTTATATAACATATACATTTTTCATTTTGGGTTGAAGCAACAATGGTCATGGAAGATAGGGTTTTTTAAGAACCAGGGTCACCAAGGAACACAAAAGCCATCATTTGTAGAGTGGTGAAAGAGAAATGATAATTGAAGCTGTGATGAAGTTCACAAGGAAAATCATAGCTACTTGACACTATTTTCTATAAGAGGATGTAAAATTTGGCAAACATACTTTATTCTCATGGGATGCAAAACCCATCAAGACCTTGTCGAGGATGAAACATTATCTAGAATACCCAACTCTAGGAATGATTTGGTGAGGAGAAAGGATGAAATCTCCAATCGAAGGATCATAACAAATTATTGAGACTAAAATTTCTGTAAATAAGGTGTCTATCCACAATGTTCACACTAGCATCTTATCTATCGGTATCTACATAACGTTGTATTTTTGTCCCATTGTTCTCATCAAAGATATGAAAGAACCAATGGTTGTTCTCATGTACGACCCAATCTATGATCTGGGTGATATAGAAGAATAGAAGAGAGGAAAGAAGAAAAATTCAAGATATTCATCATGAAATTAAACAAGAAGTATTCCCTTTCATATGTTATATATTTGGACTTAGTGACAAGGCTAAAGAAACTCATAGAAAATAGGTTGGGAATTCTTACAAATTCACAATGTCTTCCTTTTGAAGGATAAGTCTTTTTTGGGCTACTCTCTAATGAGGTATTATTTCATTTCAAGAAAATCCACTATAATCTTGACCCTAAGGCTACATGCTGGTACTTTAGGATCTAGGAAATCTAGAGGCCCTTTCTCTTATAAAGATGCAATGAAAGAGAAGGGCTCCAATCCAATGGACCTTCCTCAATACATCACACGACCTTACATTGTGGAACAAATGGAAAAAGAGACTACCGTGGAGTTCAATCAATCATAAGTAAACCACCTTTTCTTTGCTCTCCAGTCAAGGGCTATGACTTGTAGATTCAACAATTTTTTGCCTCATACTGATGTATTTAGTTAATGGTTCTTTTCAACTTGGACCCATAACTATGATATTTATCTATGTTATAACGGATTTATTATTGTTCAATTTTATACTCACGAACATCTTGTTGGACACTTGATGGTTGCTTGTGTATAAGAGTTTGTGTAAGTATTGGAATTGATATTAAACAAGGGTGAGAATCATGGTTGGGTGTTTCGACTATAGACGTATATGTTTTCAGTCACATCCCTTATAGCAGAAGGACTCAAAGTCCATATCAGAGCCTCTCCATTGGAACGTGCTTTAGAATATCTTTCCAGCGATATACAAAAGTCTAGAAATGGATTTCGTGTTCAAACATTATGGAATGTTGAAGTTCAGGGCCTTGAAGCTTTATGGAGGGAAGAATATCATAGTCAAAGGTCGGCACTTGAGCATATCGATGATCAAAATCAAAGGTCAGTGATCAATCCATCTCGACGATCACAAACAAATGTTAATGATCAATCCATATCGGAGATAACACTCGAAGGTCGGCAATTGAGCATATCAGCGATTGCAATTAGAGGTCAACAATCAATCCATATCAACGATCATAATTGGAGGTCAAAATTGAGCACACTGGTGTATTGGAAATCATAATCAGTGATCGGAGGTCAGGAAGACTACCATATCGATGATCGGAGGTGATTGACACATGGTTGTAGGCTAGCCGACAATAACACATCACAACTTTATAAGGGTGGACAATTTAAATGTTGTGATTCGAGGAAAGTGATGATTGCAACTATAAACCACCATGGAGGCCAAAAGAGAATTTACAAAGGAACTCAGTGAAAAACAAGGTTGATAGGGTCCCTTTTTCTCTCTCCTCTAGCAGACATGTGGTTGCTTCAAGTGAGCTATGATTAGGACATGTGGAAGGCAATTTCGACCATATTGGGTGGCCTAATGCACCATATCTCAGTGACATGTGTCGCCACTTAGAAAGTGCCACATGGAAGTTTGATGTCATATCAAAAGTCAACAATCAGAGGTTGGATATGTTGGCACCTCGTAACATATTAAAAAGGTCGATGAGTGGGGCTTCGATGTGTTAAATGCATGGCCATGAGTGTTTAAGCGCTTGTTCATGGAATTGAGGGTGCAAACCATTAACGAAAGAGAAGTGGCCCATGGTAGATCGTAAAAAGACTTAGCACATTAAGACTAAGACCCTAGTCATAACCCTTAGTCTTGTGGAGAAAAAATGTGAAAAGGGGGATAAACAAAAAGGGCCAAGGAAAATCAGAATTCGTTGGTCATTCTTTTCTTATGTGTGTTTATAAATGATGTTTTGATACAACAATGCGATGTGAAGGCTCTGATGAAGCACAATATAAAGGATAAAAGGCCCCTGGCACAAAATTAAAGGGCTTAGCACCTTAAGGCTACGCCTTAGGTCATTAAACTTAGTCCTATGATGGAATTCTGATAGGGAGTTAATCCAAAAGGCACTAGACATAATTGGAGGTCTGCAATTGAAAGTTTTTCAGTGTCACATCATTACATAGCACCACTATGGAAGAATTCTGATATAATGGTATAGGGAGCCATTAAAGGTGTATGAGTCGACAACGGTAGTTTTGAATGTAGACCATTAGTGTTGGTGGATATAGACCTCCTCTGCATGCTTTGTAGATGTAAATGAGGAACAGAAACATCATGCGGAGGTACAACTAAATATCTGTGAGCCATCAATAACCATGGGGAATTTTTATGAAATGCGCAGGGTGACTAAAAGTAAAAATGCATCATGGAGAGTCATGCAATGAGAGAGAGAAGTGATCAATGCCCATTCTTATGAATTAATGTAGCACAAAACTAGAGAAAGTGTGAAGCAACAAAATAATACAGTTTCATGTCAAGGGTACACAGTTGGGTAGGGTTGATCGTGAAAGCGGATACACAGGGCTCAGTGCATTAGAGGAACAAAACACTAAACTTCCATTGAGATGAGGGGGAAATTGAGTAGATGCATGAATGTTTTTAGAAGTGAGTGAAGATCATAGTTGAACAGGTGGGTGGAATTGGCATGTTTGTGCAACAAAGGCAGCAACAATGCAGTGTGGATTAAGGTGAGGGTAGTGCTGGTGCACAATCAGTAAAGAATCCTTGGTTGTGAAGGTAGTGTTTAGAGAAAGTTTTTTTTTGAGTAGCAAGAGGAGACATGTTGTAAGAGAACATTGAAACCATAGTAAATAAGTTAAATCTGCAAACTTCTGTTTAGTGGTATTTTACTAGTAAAATTGTATGCCTCTATTTTAAGTTTGAAAATTGTATGAAATAGTAGAACAATGGAAAGGGCAGGTTGCTTCCTACATTTTGAAGAGGTTGGTGCCTCTTAGAAAGTTGGTGCTTGCTAAACAAAGGGGGTCGGTGCCTCCAGTGAGTGGGTGCTCACAAAAAAACAAATGTAATTAAGTGAGTGCTTAATTTACATCTTAAAACAAGCAACAAATTGGTGGTTTTTTCCCTTTGGGTTTCCATGTGAAAACACTGTGTCAAATGTGTGCTTCTCATGAAATTGTTATTTGAATACATGTATCTGAAATATTATTGATTCACTATTTCATGAATGAATTATCTCACATGTGAAAGAATATGACAAGGTATTATAAGCATACTAAGAAAATAAAAAAAATAGTTTCTTAAAGCACTGATTTACACCCCCCCCCCCCCAAGCAATTCCTTATCCCAACAATTGGTATCAAAGCAAAGTTTCCTTTGGCAAGAATTTAAACATTGGAAGGTAGATCTATAACCAATTCTGTCTAGGCAAGAGAGTTAGGAAGTCTACTTAAGTAGAGTACCAATATTTGATGGGGCCAACTATTGTTTTTGGAAAGTTAGAATGGAAGCATATGTTATGTCTGTGGGAGTTGATTTTTGGACTTCAGTACTAGTAACCTGCAGTGTCCTTGATATTCCCCCTACTGATGTGGATGGAAAGACATTATATCTGAGCAAAGGTAAACCAAATCATGTCATTCTTTTTGGTCTTAGTCAATAAAAATTTGTAAAATTTTTGCATTGTAAGACTAATTATGAAATGTGGGAAAATCTTAACTAGTGTCATGAGGGAGATGAGAAAGTTAAGCAAGCGAAAGTTTAGAATTTCAGAATGAGCTTTAAAAGCTTAAAAATAAATGATAATGAAAGTATAGAAGAATAATTCCTCATAGTTGATGAAGTCATTAATATTATTAGAGGAATTGGTGAAGAATTCAAGGAAGAGATGCTCGTTCAGAAAAAACTGACATCTCTACCCATGAGATTTAATGCCAAAATCAAGATTGTTCCAACTATGAATTTGATTACGAGCTAGCTCAAATAGCTAGAAAACTAAAGTGTGGCTCAAGAAAATATAAAGGGAAGTTTCCCTTTAAATGTTTTGACTATGGTAAATTTGAACATTTCTCTTCCAATTTCCATTATAAAGAGAAGGATAAAAGGGAAGACGATCTAAAAATATGAGACAAGTCTTAGATGCATAAGAAGGAAACGCCCTATCAGAAAAAGGGGTTGTATTCCAAACAAGATAGCTCAGTATCAGAGTCAGAGAGTGAAGACTCATCTAAGAAAGAGTCAAGTAACTACCTTCTTATGTCCATTCAAACAAACTCCAATAAACAAGATATTATGGATTTTGGAGAGAAAGAAGGAGTTGTAGACCTTCAAGGGGAACTTATCAGTGCCCTAGATGAATTAAGAAAGGCAAGGAATAAGAATAAGAAGTTGAAGGAACAATTAGAGCATGTAGAGGGAGGTATGTATAACTCATATAATGAGGAGTATACTTATAAAAAGGAAAATCTTGAAGAAACTATCAAGAGCGAGGATAGTCTAGTCCTCTTACTAAAAGAAAATCAAGGGAACTATGATAGTCTAGAAAATGAAAACAAGAAATTGAAACTGGAGGTACTCAAGTTAAAAAAGGAGACTAGCCCACAGATATGAAAAGATGATATTTTGTCTTTAAAAATAAAGCTATAGGATGCCAAAATAGAGGAATAAGTTCTTCAAGACTTGATTCAAGAATGGGAAGAGAAATTTTGTGAGTCTTGAACTAGAGGTTGTGTCTTTGATAATCGACCATGAGAAAAAAAAATACCAAGAACTTTCTAAACGAAAATTTTGTTGAAGGGTCAAGGAAACTAGATCACATCATGAGTAGTCAAAGGCCTCCAGGAATCATAACTAGTGTGGGATACTCAAAGACACAAGAATATTCTATTAGAAGGATAAAATTTAGGTCCACAGGATTTGAAGAACCACAGAGTTAGGGGAAAAAGCATCATGAAATAATTAATGAATACAAAAGAGGAAGCAGAAAAAGAGGAGATCACCAATGGAGAATGAACCATTCAGTCAAACAACCAAGGTATTTTCCTACTCAATCTTATAATGCTCTTAACAACAAGAATGCCTATTCGTTTTTATGGCCGCTGCTATTACTGTCATGTTTTTGGAAATAAAAACATTGATTGTAGAAGAATCAAAGTTGAAAGAGATGAAAATATAGATATAATACACATCGTATTTCCGAGTCTCGAGATTCCTCCCTTAGAAATCAAAATGCCTTCTCTCCCTTATTAAGTGAAGTAGAATTATTCAAATGTAATAATTTTGGGAAAATATCAAGTGAATCTAGATGTATGTTTGAACACATGTCGAAGTCCCAATATGATAGAAAGTCAACTATCCAGAACGATAATGGGGGCTGGAAAGGGAAGAGTATGGAAGGAATGTGGTGTGGTGTTCCCTTATCAGCTCATAATCAAGGAAACAAATCGTCTGTGGATAGTGGATGTTCAAAACATATGAATGGAGACAAAATAAAAATTAAGACGCTTAAAGAAAAAGATAGAGGAAGCAATGTCACCTTTGGAAACAATTCCCCAGCAAGAATCAAGGGTAAAGATGTAGTGGGTCTTGATCAAAAGACAAAAGCACAAAATGTTTTGTATGTAGAAGGTCTCAATCACAATATACTTGGTATTATCCAAATGTGTGGTAATGGGTATGATGTGACCTTTTGATCCAAATATTGTGAGATCCACAACATAAAGAAATGAAATTTGATGAGAAAATAAATCAAAACCCACAATAATGTATATGTGTTTGCTACTACTTAACTAAAAAAAGTGAAGTACGGTTGTGGTACAAGAGGCTTTGGCATATGAATTTTGACAGTTTGATAAAATTCCAAAAGTTGGGAGAAGTGAAAGGATTACCAAGACAACCAAAGCCCAATAACCCAATCTGCAATTCATATTAGTTTGGCAAGCACACTAGAATTCATTTCAAATCGAAAGAGTTCACTTCATCTAGACCTATGGATCTCATTCACACGGATATTTGTTGTCCAACTAGGGAAATTCCCCAAAAGGAGAAATGTATTTCATGTTTCTCATTAAGAATCTAAGGAGGGATACTTGGATTTTTCTCTTAAAAGAAAAATGAGAGGCATTTGTGCATTTCAAAAATCTTAAAGCTCAGGTAGAAAATGAGAAATATTTGAATATCAAAAGGTTAATATCAGACATAGGGGGAGAGTTCACCCCAAAATATTTTGAGGAATTCTATGAAGAACATGACATGATGAGGAAGTACCCAGTGGTTAGAACTACTCAGAAAAATGGAGTAGTAGAGAGGAAGAAACATAAAAGGAAGATTTTGGATTGCATCAACATAATAGTAGATGAAGTAGGATCACAACCTAAATCCTCTAGCAACAAAATGAAGTTAGATGATGAAGAAAGATCATATTTGAGGTAAATCGATCTGAGTGAAATAGATCTAGAGAGTGAAGGTGAAGAATCAAGCATGACATTAAGGAAAAACACACCCTCCATGTATGTATAAAAGGAACATCCTGAGAGTCATATTCTTAGACATCAAATAAAGGGTGTTTAGGCTAGAAGGAGACTTGTGGGTAGTACAAGTCATGCAAATTTGGCTCTACTATCACAAATAGAACCCAAGAACCTTTGTAAAGCCAGTGAAGATAAGTTCTGGGTGAAATACATGAATGTAGAACTCACCCAGATTGAAAAAATTGACACATGGGAGCTTGTTACAAGGCCGACAGACAAAAATGTTATTGGAACCAAGTGGGTAATCGAAAAATAAATAAATGAAGAAGGTCAATTAAACAAGAATAAAGATTGATTGGTTTGCAAAAGGTATGCCCAAATAATAGAGGTAGAATTTGAAGAAAACTTTGCACTATTAGCTCGTCTAGAAGCTATAAGAATATGTATTTCTCGTTCCATTCATAACAATGTAAAGGTATATCAAATGAATGTGAAGTTTGTCTTTCTCAATGGAGATTTAGAAGAGGAGGTTTACATTGAGTATCCTAAAGGTTTTCTTCTTTCCTCTGATGAAGGGATTGTATGAAAACTAAAGAAGGCCCTATATAGTTTGAAATAGGCCCAGAGAGCTTCGTATGAAATGCTACATAAGTATCTCCAACAACAAGGGTTTATGAAACACTCATTTGGTAGCAATCTCTATGTAAAATCTGAAGGTGATCATCTATTGATAGTGGTTTTTTATGTGGATAATATAATATTTGGTAGCGATGTGGAACATTTGGGTCATCAGTTTGCAAATTGTATGCAAACAAAGTTTGAAATGTCCATGATTGGAGAACTATCCTTATTTTCGGGTCTGCAAATAACTCAGTCTCCACAAGGAATGTTTATATCCCAATCCAAATATCTCGAGAAAAATTTGAAGAAATTCGGAAAGGAGGATTGCAAACTTGTCAGCACACCCATGACTACAGGCTGCAAATTGTATAAAGAATATGGAAGTATGTTGTTAAATCAGACTGAATACAAGTCAATGATAGGAAGATTATTGTAGCTAACAGCTTCAAAGCTAGACATCTTGCAAGCAATAGGTATTGTGGCCAAATTTTAGGCATATCCAAGAGAATTCCATGTTAATGTTTTAAAGAGGATCTTCAAATATATTCAAGATACAATAGAGTATGGACTATTGTACGCTAAGAATTAAGATTTCCATTTGAAGGCTTACATGGATGAAAATTGGGCTAGAAGTCTCGATGACACGAAGAGTACTTCTGGTATAGCTTTCTTTCTATATGAATTCTTGGTGTCATGGGTCAGTAAAAAGCATGGCTCTATCTCTTTATTGTCTACTAAAGGAAAATATAATGCTACTGCTACCAGCTATAAGTAGATTGTATGGATGAAGAAAACCCTGAATGATACACAGGGTAGAGTTGTCTGATCCCATTCCAATAATGTGTGAAAATACAAGTCCAATCAACATATTAGAAAATTTAGTCATGCATTCAAAGAACAAGAATATTACTATCAAGTATAATTTCTTGAGGGCACAAGTTGCAACCAACATTGTCAAACTTGTATATGTACCCACTAAAGAGAAACTAGCAAATATCATTAACAAGCCACTAGCAAGGGAACCATTTGAGTATCTCGAGCAAGAGATAGGAGTTGTGAGTCCTACCTCAAAATGACTTTGTTTTTGTAGGTTGTGGATGATACTTAGTGGGTGCAATTCATAGGAGAGTAAATTGCATTGGTTCAGAGGGGGTGCTTGTGAAGTATTTTTTGCCATTAATGTCGAAGTGGGAGAAGATTGGCATTAGAGTAGACCATACCAACCCTGAGGGGGAGCTTATGGTGTTTAAATCAATGCCAAATATGGAAATTATTAGAAATTTGATGGCTAGCTATGCATAGGTGGTTGTGTAAGTATTGGAATTGATGTCAAACAAGGGTCAAAATGATGGTTGGGTGTTTGGAATATAGGAAGAGAAGTTTGCAGTCACTTTCCTTGTAGTAGAAGGACTCAAAGTCCATATCGGACACTATCCATTGGAAATTTCTCTAGAAGAAATTTCCAATGATATACAGAAGTCTAGAAATGGATTCTTGGTTCAAACGTTATGGCATGTTGAAGATTAGGGTCTTGAAGCTTTATGCTGGGAAGGATATCACAATCGGAGGTCGACAGTTGAGCATATCGACAATCACAATCAGAGGTCAGAAATCAAGCCATATCGACAATCATAAAAGGAGGTTGTAACTTTATCATATCGTCAATTGCAATCAAAGGTCAACACTTGAGCATATTGATGATCACAATTTGAGGTCAAGGATCAAGTCATATCAACATATCGGTGATCACAATTAGCAATTAGCAATTAGTATGAGTTGGAGATGATGAAGGTGTCTCTTCCCTATTTCTTGAAGTGGATGGAGTTGTGAAAATCGAACTTCTGGCTCCAGCTAAAAGCCTTCCCCTAGAATCTCTAGCTCTATGCATGTCATTTTTTATTTTCCTTCAAGTCAGGGTAATAATTCTCTTTCTGATCTTCCAGGTCAATCTAGGTGCAAGAAGAGAGCATACTCAAGGAACTATTAAACCAATAACTTTCTCTTTTCTGATCCTCCAGATCACTCTAGGTGCAAGAGTAGAGCATACTTTGAGAGGTTATTAATTTTCCTTTCTTGAAATTTTCTTATTTTTATCTTTTTTTTTTTTTTAGAAACTGGCTACCTAATTTCACTTCCCCGGCAACGGCGCCAAAATGTTTGGTCAATTTAATGTTGTCTAAATTGCTATCATAAATTGTCAACCTGGGGCTCGTAAGCTGATGAAGTGAAGTGTACAATATATACTTAAGCAGCCTTTCCT